>VCAZ01000058.1:2047500-2255000 GCA_005784505.1 Bagarius yarrelli | reverse complement strand
GATATCAAATTTAAGGATTGTGTATTACAAATAATAGCCTGCAAAATCCCCTCATGTTTTAAATATTTTTCATAAAATTATTGTTCAAAAGTGTACAAGGCGGAAACTGAAGAGTAGAAGGAACAACAGGAGGCTTAAAAGAACCCTCAAGGTAGCCATGAGGACAGCAAGACGAGCTAGCACTGTGGAAGTTCCTTCATTCCTGCGACAGCTGGTGAAGGAAACTGAAAAAATGGTCACTTTCTTTTTCAAGGGAGGCCAAGAGGAACAACAAGCCGACAGCGATTCAGACTCAGAAGAAGATAATGATGATGTGGAAGAGATATACAGTCCTTACCTAGACAGGCCAATTTTACAGAAGCACACTGCTGAAGGTGAGTCTAAGTGGGGAGTTAGCTATGCCCTGGCTAGCATGCAAGGATGGCGTGCACAAATGGAGGACGCCCACACTTGCATGCCAGAGATGACCGAGGGCCTGCCAGATTGGAGTTACTTCGCTGTGTTTGATGGGCATGCTGGAAACACTGTGGCTCAGTACTGCTCCACACATCTGCTTAAATACATCATTGATACAGGTACATATTCTATTTTCTATTTAAAACAAATTTAAACCTACTAAATCCTGTTAAATATTGTTAATAGGTTTTTTAAAATGATCTTAGGAATTATTTTAATATAACAGGTTTAGTGTCATTTTATCTCACTGTTAAAAAGATTCAATCTGAATAGAGGTATTAGATGTCATACCACTAAACACAGTGAAGGCCGTGATTACCAGCTAGAGAAAATGACAATGAAAAGACGGGTTTTCATGCAAAAAAAAACAATGGCCACATTAAAACATGGTGGTGGAGCATATTGTTTACTGCAATCCACTGGGTGCCAGGCCTCAAGGTCAAGATATTCTGTTCTTATTTTATTAATAATTTGTGATAAGTTTAAAGTTAAAGACGTAGAAAAGTTAATATTTTTTTCCTAATATTAATATTTGCAATACCTATTCTTTTCTTAGTTTTGTGGGAATATTTTTATTGCTCTCTTGCTTTATCAGAATTTAATTTCAGATGTTTTATCAGATTACCTGTATTATAAGTACTCATTTTTGTACTTTAATATTCCTCCAAAACAAAGTATGCGGTCTGCTATGCGTGGCTTGCCATCATTAATTTTAAAATATTTTTGTGCAATAAAAGTTCTGTCAGTGACATCACAAGAAGTATCAGAGTATTTTTATCAGAATGTGTACGAGTTCATAAGGTCAGTATTAGTCATCCCTGATTCGTGATATATTTTTAACTTGTTGTGAAAATGGCAAGTAGCCTTCTTTCAGGGGGAGCCGGTGCCCCAGAGGGCCCCTTTGCGCTGGCTGCCAGCGTTCCAAAGTTTTTGAAAAGATGAAAATAAATTATAAATAAATCAAAATGTAAATCGATTATTATATTATAATTTTTATTTTCACTTAAATTTTTAAAAAATGTTTACATTACAAACACCTGCAAACCACAAGGCTGAATGCTTTATAAAATAATTTTCCTACTAACCATGAGGAATAGAAGAATCTATTTCATTAAATTAATTAAAGTTTTAATGTTTAACAAAAATTTATCACAAACTTCAACAAGCATAAAAATCCTTGAGCACATTGACTACGACTAGTGCTAATGAATAAAACGTTATATCCCTCACCTCCAACAGGTGGCATAGTTGCAGAGGAAAACGTGGAACAGGTAAAGGCCAGCATCAGCGAAGGGTTCTTAGCTATTGATCGCCACATGCATCAACTGGCTGGCAACAGTGACTGGGACCGCAGTGGCTCCACGGCAGCAGCTGTCATGATCTCTCCACAGAACATCTACTTTATCAACTGTGGGGACTCCCGCACCTTTCTATGCCGCAATGGCCAGGTAGTCTTTTACACCGAGGACCACAAGCCCTGCAACCCACGTGAAAAGGAACGCATACAGAATGCAGGGGGTTCAGTCACACTGCAGCGCATCAACGGTTCCCTGGCTGTGTCTCGGGCCTTAGGAGATTTCACCTTTAAGGAAGTGGAGTGGAGGACGCAGACAGAGCAGCTGGTGTCACCCGAACCAGAGGTCTATGATCTGAAACGCTCTCCCAATGATGAATTTCTAGTGGTGGCTTGTGATGGAGTTTGGGATGCCATTAGTAATGAAGAGCTGTGCGCCTTTGTGCACAACAGGCTTTCAGTGTGTGATGATCTGAGAGAAGTCTGTTCGCAGGTCATTGACCTCTGCCTTTATAAGGTTAGAGACAGTTACAAAAGTCCAATAAAATTAGTGAGTAAACAAAGAATGATTTTTAATAATTTGATAAACTAATTTAATAATTAGTTAATTAGTCAAATAATTTCCGTTAAATAGGGTTAAATTTATGATTAAAATTAATATTTAAAATACATAGTTTTAAAACATCTTTGTCTCATCAACTGTTGTTTGTATGACGACTTGAGATAACAGAACCTAAGATAAGAGAATAGGATAAACATAACAACATAACATAACACATTTGGAAAGGCATGATTTTTAATGTATAATTTGAAACAGCAATCAGTAGTGTAATGATAAAGTTCTGCTCAATAATATTTTAGGATTTACCCTATATTTATTTATTTATTTATTCCAATTAAGCTACTAACTGATATTCTAATTAATCCAGTTTTTTTGAGTTGCCTTGGCAGACACGTTAGGAGGTTTGCGTCAGAATGAAAAAAATATTTGTGTCGTTGCCAGCTCAGATATTATAAACCACAACATGTCCTTCTGACATATAATAAATTTATAGTCAAAAAAAGCAACGTAATCATACGCAATCAGCCAATCATATTATAGAGTGAACTTTCACAAAGATGATAATGAAGAAAGTAACAAAACAAACATTATTGGATTGAATTATTCTTTTAATTAATAGTCTTATATCTGGGCCATGGAGTCCCCAATAAGGCAGTCATATTGATGTGCATAATAAAGTTTTTTTTTAATTAATTTATTTATTTTCATAAGTGCATTGTAATACTAAGGACAGATTTAAATATGTATTTTTAACCTCTTCAACCCTTTTTTGACCACATAGCAAACCATTACTACCATAATTAACAATTTGTTAACACTATTCATGTCATTAATATTTAGGAACATTGTTGACCATTCGGTTATTTGGGACACAGTTCTCGGTCATTTGGGACGCAGCTCTGAAAAGGGCACTTACATGAGTTTTTTTCTAATAATTTTAATTTTGCATAATAAAGAAACTCCTGTTTCACTTACCACATGTCCATAAGTGTCTAAAAAGACAGTCTTGGAAGTAGCTTGCAGAAAATTTTTTAACTGCAATTATCCAACTTCCTTAGTGGAAATTGTAATAGTGCATAAATACCTGGTTTTGCAGCCACATCCATCTCACAGCTATATTTAGCAGTTTGTTTTTTATAGTTTATTCCATTTTAGTTATTTAGAGTTCATTATTGTTTTACTACCAACAATAGCAACGGTAGAGCTTCTTAAGGTCTATAGAAACATTCCTTCTCACTCCTTAACCTGGTATTTATTTTAGATAATAAATAGTCTATTTTTAGATTAATGACTAGATAAAATAAAATTTACATAGTAAAGAAAATCTTTTTACTGCATGACGTATAATTTTGTATCTGACAGACATACTTTACATTTAAACTATTAAAATCTACTGGAACCTGTGGCCTATCAAATACATTGATTTTTTTGTTGTTGTTGATCAATTACAGGGAAGTTTGGACAACATGAGCATCATCATCATCTGCTTCAGTGGCTCACCACAAGTGACTCCTGTAGCACTTCAACATGAGGCAGAGCTGGAAGAACGTATAGATTGTAAAGTGAAAGGTTATTTTTTTATTCTGTACTACATAAATATTACATACAGACACACACACACACACACACACACACACACAATTTTAAACCAGTTAGTTAAATCTCAAACATCGTCTCTTACACAGAGATCCTTGACGTGATCAAAACTAGAAACCAGGAGCCTGATCTGCTTTATGTGATGAAGTTTCTGTCAACTGAACCCATCCCTGGACTTCCACCAGGAGGTGGCATCACAAGCAAGTGAGTGGAACAGCGTTTCATTATTAGGCAGTGTGCATAGACACATCCTGTACGTAGTTGATAATCCTAAATGATTAAAGAAGAAATATTATGTAATTGTCTCTTTTTATGGTTTATAGGAGAGACTGCATAATTGCTGCATATCAGAAATATTCAGCAGCTTTCAGAACCGTCGAACAAGTGGTACAACCTGAATCGACTGACATGTTACAGCATACTGAGGAATAAGCCAAACATTGGAACTGCATCGTCAGTTTTTTATTATTTAGTCCTGATAATCATTTTATTTAAGACGATACTGTTAAAATAATGTATTAATTTTATGTACAGTAAATATGTCATATTACAAATATCTTTAAAGAAAGTGAATACATTTTTGCTTCATATTTATTTAATAATTAAGCAACAGTGAGCATGTATTCAATTGTTACACTGCAAATTTCTTTTTACATCTTTATCTTTGAGTTTAATTGTTGTGGCAGTTGTCTTGAAATCTCCATAACATTTACATAGCAACAGCCATGATAAAATGTAATGAAAAACAATGTGCATGATAGCAGCCATGCTAGAACACAATATAGGCCATTAACAGCAGATATGTCTATAAGCAAGAAAGGGCCATTTCAGCTTTCATACTTTAACTAACTTTGAGTCTCTGTGTATGCAGATTCTGCTTGTTTATATAGCTAACATAGCAAAACGGAGGCGCTATTATACATTTTTTACTTAATGTACAAACATTTATATCCGCTCTGTATGGAGGTGAAGCTATACTAAGGAATTTTTAAGTCATTTTCAAACTCAGATTCAAAAAATCTTAAAAAATGAGTTAATATTAAAACGTTTTTTGAATGCCACTCAATATTTATACATATACATACAAACATATACAAATACAAAGAGGTATCAAAAAATTTGAGGACACACCAACAGATGGCAGCACAAGGCTACAGACTGTGTATGCAGTATGCAGCCATGTGCTGCCATCTACTGGTGTGTCTCAAAACTTGTTAATACCCCCTTGTACATACAGGTTTTACAAAATAGTATTAATTCGATTTTATGACCGCATTATTTTCAGACCAACTGTAATATAGATTTTAATTACCAGGAAAAAAAACATGTTTTTGTATTATGTAAATTATTATTGAATTATGTCATGTTTTCTGTACAGACTATTAATTGTTGTTTTATTATTCAAAACACAATGTATACCTAAAAACATTCATGTATGTACTGATAGCCAGCCTGAAACTATTTCATAGACCCCATGTAATCACCACCAAATATAGCACATTTATTTGTCTGAAAAATAAAATATTTTTATATTTGACAGTTGTATTCTGATTATAGTGTTTTATATTTTATATACATTTCATACATCATTAACCTTATATACAGTTTATTCTAACAGAAATACTCTATGCATTACCATATTGTAGACCACAAATGTAGACTTTAGAGGAGACAGTACATTCTATAATAATTTCACACTTTATTGTGAATAATATAAAATGTCACAATAAAACACAATAAAATGTCGCTCATACTAACACAAACTATTTTCTGTTGCATATTTTGTTATTTTGACAGCAAAACAAGCTCAACTCAAGCGATAATAATAGTAGGAAAAAAATAAAAAAAGGTGAGAGGGGCACCTAAGCCAATGGAGGCAGAAGGGCAGTGGTACAAATGCTCCAACACACAAATACAAAACACAAAAATGTTCCAATTTGTAACAAATTGACTCACATCAGTTTGCTAATAAGGTATTCAAACAATTGGCTATAAAATGTACTGTATATACAAATTCCAAAGTATAAGATTTTTTAACTTTTTTTTAAACTAATTTACATAGCAGGTACGTCAATTATAGCAAAGGATCTACAAGCTGATTTCAGTGCTTAGTAAGTAAAATAACTTATAAATAAATTAATTTAACCTTATTGTCATTGTGCAAGGTACATGTACAGAGCCAATGAAATGCAGTCAGCATCTAACCAGAAGTGCATAAGATTCTTGTTTACAATAAATATCAGGGTAATAAATAAGGGTATGAGGTTAATAATTACAGAGGTGGGTAAATAATGTACAGAAGGTGCAGTAGTGGGTATATATAGTATATAAAGTATCTATAAATATGATACGGTTATAGCAGGCAAGGAATGACATAATGGATATATACATATGGATATACACATATAAAAGTGTTTGTATGATACAGTAATTACAGAGTAAGTATGGATGGAATGTACAGAAGTGTATGATAAATATTTATGGATGTATTAAATACAGAGTAAATATAGATAGAATATAGAGGTGTAACAATAGATAGTTATGGATGGTGCAAAGATGCATAATGATAGGTATGGAATAAAGGAAGTGTATACATATTAAAGTAACAGCTTAAGGCCCGAAATTCTGGGCAGCATGTGACCCTCCTGGTCTCGAGCCGGTACTAAAATATCTAAAATCTATAGAATGTGTTACTTAAGTGTGGCATGTATTGTCACCTCTGTACTAATTACTCTTAAAATATTTTGGGTGCTGTGTCTTTTGAATTGCATTTGAAGTGCAAAAAAAAAATAGAAAGAAAATCCATGGCAGAGTGAACATGAGCACAGAAAATTTTTTAGCTCCGAAGAAGCACCTTAAGCCAGAGACAGAGAATAATTCTGCTGTAAAAAGTTTCTTTCTTTAAAGAAGGTAAGCAACGAGCATTGACTTTCTGTTCTTATCACAGCAAAAAAAAATAGAGTTCGTTTAAAATATGAATAGAATTTATGTGTTTAAACATACTTTCATGAGATAAGATGAAATGCCACTTTTATGCGCATTATTTACGTTATAAAAGCAGATTAATGCAAGTTTTTATATTTAATTCTTACTGGGGTTTTTTGAATAAATGAGACTGTATTAAGGTAACTACAAACAAATATTTATGGAATAAAATGCTTTCAAGATCTACTCTGCTGGAAAAGTTTGGAGAGAATAAAAACATTTAAGATTATGTCTTTTGTTGCCTTCTTAATGTTTGTGGAAAATATAAAATGATCAAAAAGAAAGAAAAAGTGCAAAATAGATATAAAAATAAATCCTTTCCTGCACTCCAGATCGAATTTGTCAAACTTTGCTGATAACTTCAAACTTAAATTACAAGCCTGAAATTCCATCTGCATTTATGTCTCTGTGTCTCACTAAAGCTCAATGCCGTTAAAGGTGGAGGCTGTCTCAGACTACAGCAGCATGATTGGCCCCGGTCCTGGCCTGACAACCAGTCTGGGGGCTTCAGAGACACTTCCACTTCTCGTCCCAGATGATAGGACAGAGCCGAACAATTTTAAGCCCATGACCAGAGAAGAGCTCGAGGTAGCAGCTGGAGGACCAGGCTGGAAGAAGTTCCGCTCTCGTCTGGTTCTGCTCTTCTGGCTAGTCTGGCTGACCATATTGGGCATTGCTATTACAGTGATTGTACAGAGTCCACGGCCAGTACCTGGTCACCTGCATTGGTGGCAGAAGGAGTTGTTCTACAGGTTACAGCCAGCCCTGCTAATGGATGTAGAGAGCACAGGGTCAGGAGCGATAAGCAGTAAGTCAGTGCATGCTAGAGGTGTCCCATCAATGTCAGAACAACAGAGTCACTGGCTGTCTTTTATTTGCCATTAAAAATACATTTTGGTTTTTTAGCTGTTTAATGATTAGACTTGAAGCATTTTTGTACGTCGCTCTGGATCTCATATTAAACATATTTCAGCAGATTTACTGGTTATAGTAGTTAGCTATCGTTCAGGCCTAATTTACTTATTCACCTTTAGGTTCTTGCTTAAACACATTATCTTGCATATAATATATGTCCACAGGTGTTAACACCCCCCCCATCTCTACTGTATGTGGTTACTTTCCAAACAGTTTCTGCAAAAGTTCAAAGCTCATAATCATCGTTGTGTGCTATAGTATTATAACTTCCCTTTTATAAAACTAAGGGCATATAGTGTATCTCATATATTTTATCTTGTCATATACTCATACTACGACAGATGTGCTGTTTCAGCCATTAACAACATGAGCCAGCAGTGACTAGCCGGCTTATTTGTAGCCATAGCTATCCTTGGCATTTACCATGACTAAAAAATATGGCAAATGCTGTTACACTGTTTGTGCGCTGTCAGCTTTGTAGTGAGTCGAGATTGCTTACATTATTTTGTCTTAATGGCTAGATTTTGTGCACTGCCTCTGTACTTTTTTTGAAACCTTATTAATTTAGTTTATTAATTAGTTTATTTTATTTTACTGTCATACAGGATTGTCGGAGAGGCTGCCATACCTAAAATCCTTAGGAGTTGGAGTTATTATTTTGGAGGGATTGTTCAGTGCTGATGTTTCATTTTTAAACCTGACTCAGATTGACCAGAGACTTGGAACTTTACCTGAGTTCCACCAATTTATCACTGATAGCCACAGAGCAGGTAGTTTTTCCTCGAACACCACTAAACAGTTTTTACTGTAAGCTTCTATGTTTTTTGTAGGAAGGAATGAAAGAGAAAGGAAATTTATTATTATTATTATTATTATTATTATTATTATTACAGATCGATTGCATACATACATACATTCATTTATAATTTGCACGATATTCATTTTTTTCATTTGTAATACAAAAAAAATCTATTATATATAATAGATTAATGATTAAATTATTAAAGTTAATATTATTAATAATAATTAAGCAAATAGAAAATACATCTTATCCGTTTATATCTACACAAAAACAAACAATATTCAATCAAATCTCTTTAACATGTATGGTTTTTATTCACTTTTAAAATACTTTTTATTATAATATGATATTGTTTGCATTAATTAATTATAAACGGAAGTATTATTTACTTTGGATAATAGAGGTTTGAGAAAACTTTTCTATAATTTTGAATATGCACTATGCGGTAGGTGGCGCTGTTCAGCTGTATATAAAACACTATAATGACACTACTTTTCCAATATTATTTTAGTACAGTTTAACATTTTAATGTTAAAAATGTTTAATTTAAATTGAATCCTTATTGGTAAAACAACTTTTTGTGCTCAGAAGATGTGTGACTGTTCTTTAATTTAGATATAAGGCTCATTCTGGACCTCTGCAAAGTGGACAACAATGAGACAGAACCCTTATCAATTCCTTCTGACTATGTCCAGATAAATATGCACAAGGTTAATCATTTTAATGTGATTATTATGTGTGTGAGTGTGTGTGAACATGTGTGTTGGTGTGTACTTACCTCACTTACCTCTCCTAGAGTACTTTAAGGTACTGGCTTGAACAAGAGGTGTCCGGATTTGAAATCTGCAATTCTGACACAGCGTTTGTTAAGGAGGTAAACTCATTTTAAGAATTTACTCACATGATGTGTAAAAAAAAAAATTCTAATTTGCAAGCAAAATGAAAGTTGCTTTTCTGTTTTTGGAATTCAGACAGTGGAAAGTTGGAGAGAAGTTGTGAGAGAGTTTGACTCAGATGGCCGTCAAAGGTATTCTGCAGTCATATTATTGACTTATTGATTAAGGATCAGGAAAGTGCAGTGCAGCAGCATTTTCCACATATGACTGCATGTCAGTTATTGTATGTCCTGTTCCTTTTGCAGGATTATGATAGTGAGGGAAATAAGCGATTCTGTTTCAGTGCTCAATATTTCTGAGACTGCTATAAACAGCTCTTCAGTGGAGTTAAGATCAAGGTCTCTGATTCCTTCATCCTCACAACCCTTATCTGCTTCTGAGCTCGCCAAAGCGATGGAGTCTGTGTTGAAAACCCTGCACGGAGAAAAGCTAAGCTGGAGAGTGAGTTGATATTTTGTTTAAAAAATTCCATGCCTTTAGTTCACTGGCCTCAAACTAAAACAGATGGAATGATTTTTCTTTGTAATAGACTGTTTTTTGCAAATGTGCTATACTTTATGCATCAATTACTGGCAAATTGATATATGTAAAATTCATACATTCATTCATCTTCTATACCCGCTTATTCCCTAATTCGGGGTCACAGGGATCTGCTGGAGCCCATCCCAGCCGTCTCTGAAAGGGCGAAAGGCAGGATGGGTACACCAACATCTGGACAAGTTATATGTAAAATATTATTGGAAATAGTGTGTTCACTGCCTGAACAGGAACTGCACATTGAGTATAACAATCGTAGGAAAATAGATCATTCTCAGAGGATTCCAGCGCTATCGCAACAGGAAAACTTTCCTAAGAGTTAGGGGATAAAAATCATTTAAATGTACTGAGGGAGTTTCACAACAAGACCGTCTGTAATTATGTGAAATTGACAATGATCTTAACACAGCATCCAGTGGGAACTGGTAACTCAGTGGTAACTGCTAACCAGAAGATTGTGTTCAATTTCCAGTAAAACCATGTTACCACTTTTGGACCCCTGAGCAAGGCCAGTAACCCTAATTGTATAAATGAAACAAATGTAAGTTGCTCTGGATAAGGGCATCTGCCAAATGCTGCAAATGTAAATGTAGTCATTCTGTATATACACAAAATACACTACAGTGTGAGCCTAAGCAAAGAAAATTTAGAATATAAACTCATAATAATGCAAATAAATTGTTTAAACTATCCATAGCGTTATTTTAGTGTACTTTGTTAACTGTATAGTAACTTTCTCACGCATCCTAAAGCTATTAGTGTTGTAAAGAGGAATTAGAAATAGAAATACAACATCTGGCTATTTTTATCAGTCCAATCCGTTAAGTAAAATAAACCAGAGATTGTCAGCTTGAATCAGTCTATCGTCTGTAGCAGATTGTTGTGGTTCATCGAATCACACATATGTATGTCAACAAATTATCTGATGGCAGCTTACCAGACCAGAAAGTTTCCAAAGGGCTAAAGCTTAGGAGAGGAAAGAGTTTTTACAGATAAGAGGAAGTATGAGATTATCAGATTCCGAAGAGATGCTCCTCAGGTGTAACACAAAACACATGTGAAACAAAGCAATTTTAGGGGTTTTTTTTTAAATTGCCGTAAAGAAATCAGTAAGCATTAAAAATTAACTCTTGTCACCAACATGTCACTGTCTGGTTAATTTCTAATTTAGACCTCTGCATAGCAGACCTACATAAACCATGTTGGATGATTTTACAGAAAAACATAAACCTGATGTAGGTCAGCTAGAGCAGTGGTTCCCAAGCTTTTTTTGGGGCCCCCCTTCACATTCAATAATTTTATCGCTTTTGGTATTTCCTACTGGTATTTTTTGTGTTTCCAGTATTGCTAGCACTGTGACCTGAATTGGTGGAAGCTTCCTCACCTCGGTTAAATAAGACTTGATCGTTTTTGTGGAAGATGAATTACAAATTTATCTATTTTTTATTCAACTAGGTAATCATGGATAAAATTAGCTATAGCAATATAATCGTTCTGCTTAATGCTCACTACTTAACACTTTTCAAAATATGACGCTATCCCCCTCACAGAGCTCGCCGAGGCCCTCTTGTGGGTCGGGGCCCGTCTGTTGGGAACCGCTAAGCTAGGTGGTTAACAAAAGGTAGAAAGAAAACAATAGTCAACGCTTTCATAAATGCACACATGCGTGCATCAGTGGTAAAATATCTCATTTTAAACTGACACAGTGGTGAGCTGGTGGTACTTTCTGTCAAAAAATGGTGGGGTGGGGTCTGGTCATTTGAAGCTGCTGGCATTCATATCAAATGTTTTTAGTTTATATAGATCAGATCAACCCTGGTGATTATCTCTAACTGTTTTCACAATACACTGTAGGGTTTGTGTCATTAGTAACTCAAGCATTTAAATTAAAAACCTGTATGTGATTATGTGTTTTTGTATGTGTTTCAGGTGGACGGGCCTTTAGCCTGGAAGCTGCGGAAAGTCTTCATGGTTCTGATGATGACCCTGCCTGGAACACCCGTTATTAGATCTGGTGATGAGATCAATCAGTCACCAGTAAGTACACAAGCTTCAACTCGGCTCTGTGCTATCAGTATTTACCAGGATTGTTTTTGGGCCCAAAGTAAAGGGGAGAAAATAAGGAAATAATACTTGTTTTGATCTGATTTGACCAACAAGATTCTGTTTCCTAATATATATGTTTATAATCTAATAATAAATAATTAAGAGTTAACAAATGACAAATATGAGATCAGATTTTCCGCACAAGCACCAGGTGCACTGTTATTGGTTAGCGTTTGAGCTTCACAGCTTCAGAAATTTTCAGTACAGTCCTCAGCTTGAGTTATTATCTGTGTGAAGTAATGATGTCCCTTTGACTGTGTTAGGTCTGCTAGGGTCTCAAACAGAGACAGAAGAGTCCTTTTTCTTTCCATTTAATCTCATTTCTGTGTGATATAGACACCAAGCTTACGGTGGCTCAATGATTACGGTGTTGGGTTACTGACAGGAAGCTCATGAATGTGAATCCTGGCACCACTAAGCTGCCAATAGGGCTTTTGACCACTTAACTGATTATACTAAACTGCTTCACTGTCTTAATATTGTAAATCCTTTTGGATAAAAGCATCAGCCCAATGAGAAGTGGCGACTATAGTGATGTTTAGTGCTTATTTTTAGATCATAGGGTTAGGGTAAGGATCAAGAGATATTATAATACCCTTTTAATGTGTTTTTATTGTTTTCCTGCAGAGCCCATACCACTTGAAGCATTCCACAACTCTCTTCCACTCTCTAAGCCGCATCCGTTTTCATGAAGAAGCTCTCCTTTATGGCACCTTCACCTTTCTTACCTTCAACAACACATCCCTCATCCATGGTTCCACAAACTCTACAAACTCCACAGTCATACCACCTCTGGCGTTTCTGCGCTCATGGGGTTGCGTTCATTTCCTGGTAATGTTTAACTTGGGTTTTGAGTCTCACGCTTTGGACTATAACTGGACCTTAAATCTTCCTAAAAGCGGAATGTTTGTAACCAGCACGGGTTTAGATCGCATTGGTCCAGTGACACTTCAGTCCATAACACTGCAACCTCAAGAAGCCATTGTCATTAAGCTGTTTGAGACAGACCCTGATTTCTGAGAGGCAGGAAATACCGGGTCCCATGATTAGCATGAATAGCAGATGCTACTCCAAACCACATGAGGTCACTCTATTATACCTGCTGCAGTATATTAGCTGTTTTGAATGCTAGGGTGTGACAGAGTTTTAAACAAACGTGCAGATTTTTAAAGTCCACGTGAACTCTGATTTCTCAGAATCGACCTCAGACAAACAACCCTGGCCAACACACATTCCTAAACAGTCCTAAACAGTTTTATTCCCCATTACTCAGGAAAAAGTTTTTAATTATTGGATTATTGGATGTAAATTAAAAGCCACAACATTTCCTAATCAAATTGCTACAAAAACAAATCTGGAGCTGGTATGTGTTTGGGCCTCTTATTTTTAGTTGTGGAACATGTTAATGCTACAATTGCTAAGTGTATCTACATATAATTGTGCTTATGCACTTAGCAATTTAAACAAAACAGAAAACACTTCTGTTTCATTAAGTTAAAAACTATGCATAATTATTTTAGTTGTAGAGTGAATCTGTAAATGTTTATGTACAAAAATGGATTAGTGCCTTACTTCTGTTTAGGACATCTCTCTGAATTTACTTGCTGCTCAATCAGTATGAATTAGGTTGAATGTAGCGCTCTGTTGGTGGGTGAATCTAACGAATAATTAGGTTACCTTTATAACAAAGAAATTTCAGTTTAGAAATTATTCTAAACTGGGGGTGGGGGCAATTTAAAGGGTCTACGCATTGGAGGGGGCAGAAATCTGTATTATTAGTAGTAACGGTACTAATGGAAGTTTTTTCATATGGCTCTAAATTGCTAGCTGTACCCCTGCATTTATTTTTAAAACATTTTTAAAATATGTCTCTGGCATTGTTTGGAAGGTTTGCAAAGCCTTTTTAAAAGTCTGGAGGTTATTATAAAATATAATACGGGGACAGCCGTATCCCCTGGGCCAGGGTTTGGATTTAAACATTGTTTTATGAAGTAATTTTAATATTACTTTTATAATAACCTCCAGACTTCTAAAAAGGCTTTGCATCAGATTTTGGAGATTTTTGTCTAGGGGGTTTTCTTATTCAGCCACAATAATATTTGTAAGATTTAGTGGATATGATTTTTGAGGAGGTTTCGGGTGTAGTTGGTGTTACAGTTTATCCTAAAGGTGTTCAGTGGGGTTGATTCAGACTTAGAGAGCAGAGCAGAACACTCGAGTTCCTTTTAAACCAATCATGACCCTCCGTCTCTTCATGGAGCTCAAAGGCTGGTATGTGTTTGAGTCTTTTATTTTCAGTTATGAAAAATGTTAATGCTACATCATATATTGTTTTTTTGTAAAGTGTGCTTAAGCTCTGGAAAGGCGCTATATAAATAAATAATAATTATTATTATTATAACGACATTCTAGACATTTGTTTGCGTCTACACGACTTATGTTAACACAAGGCACAGCTATGGGTGTGCTTGTTAGGTGTCCACAAATATTCGGTCATATAGATTATGTAAAGAAGTATACACACATAATTGGCTTAATAGTAGTTAAATACTTGTTTTTATTTGATTATTAATAATATTGACTTATATTCTTAAACTATTTTACAGACTACAAAACTGATTAAGCTTGTGATACTTCTGTGAATAATAAATGGTGTACTTTCTGTCTACAACGCATCTCCGTATCAACTGTCAGTGATACTGTGTAAACAGTTTAACACTAATGAAACAGCACAAGGGTTTGAACTAATACAACTTACCGGCATTCACTTTACAGTATATTAACAAGCTAATTGCTAATTGCTAAAAGTTCAACAGAGAAATGATTAATCAAATGTCCAGTCAACTCCAAGGCCATCAATGTATAAAAATATGCACTGCCCAGTAGTATTTCTTTTTTGTCTATAGCATTGAAGCAACTGCAATTACAATTTTTATGATACAGCAAGTTTTTACAAAATCCTTTGTAAGGTCAAAAGCAAAAGGCGTGATGTGAGTTGCTCAAACTGTTACTTTCCTGTTTATAGTTCTGAATATATTTTGACTCTGTCTTAAGAATAATTGTGAAGTTTCAGTTCCTGTTCTTTTTTCTGTAAGAGAAGTAGCAGTAAATGCTAATCATTTTATTTATCAGCTGGTTCCATTTATTCATAAGGGACAAAAAAATTGGACATTCGAAAACATTATTTTTAAGACACCAAGTTTATGCTAAGGTAAATTTTAGACAGACTAGCAGCAAATCTTAAATTTTATTACATTTGACAACAACAAGGGGTAGTTCACATCCTTTATTCTGGCCAACATCAGCAAATAACTTCCTTTTTCTGTTTTTTTATTTTTGTTTCCAGTTTGTCTTACATGAGCTTTGTATTTCATTATCCACCTCTTATCCAATTGCATAGTTGTTGCTTTGTGTAATGTAATTATAGATACCACTGATTCTTTTAAGATATCATGCAGGTAAATTTACACCTGACCTGTCTGATTACAATTATCATACCATTCCAGATTTCTTTGTTGTTTTTTAACACATTACACATCCACTAAAAGAATGTGAATGACATACTGTACATCATGTCTGGAAAAATACAGTCATTAGGGAGTGACACTGCTGATTTGTATGGGTAAAGGCATGGGATCCTTAATTTTAAGTATAAGACATTTGATAAATAAGAAGGCTAAAAATAGCACAAACATTTTTTTTTCATGGACACTGCAGTTAGTCTGTTCACTGCCCAGATAAACAGACCAACATGGGAAAATGGAGTAGTTGCTGTGATGAAAATAAAAATCACATCAGTTTATACAAATGATGTCTCCACAAACTACATAAAGAACACATTGAAATGCTCGTATTATTTATTTGGCTTTCTGAAATTCTTTAGCCTCTTTATTAAAAAGCAGAATCTGCTTTTGATCATAAGTATATACAGCTATAAAGCTTTAATATCAATATTCTATATTAATATATCAATAGACTTTCGGGGTATTTCAGAGAGAAATGAATTATAAATGTGTTGGGGAGGGACAAAAAAATCTTTTGATGGTAAAGTATTGTTCTGTACTGTGTTGGCAGATAATAAATGATCTCATGTTGAGGCAGAAGATACTTCCCTACAAAAAAAAATAAGGGATTTTCCCGTAGGGTACGGAGCCTAGAATGAGAAATACAATGATACAATTTTTAGAATGTCAAATTCCAGCTAACACTGACAAATCCTATAATAGCTTATAAACCTCAACCAACACCTGAATCTGAGTCAGGCTAAGAAACACTCATGACGAGCACAACAGATGTGCTCTTATTAATAAAACTGGAATTAAGTATGACCAATGACTAAAACTCTCAGAAGTCATAGGGTTGGTCTGGAAGCAAATGCAGTTTTATTAACAAAAAAATGAAAAACGCCCAATAAATGAAATAACAGAGAAAACAAAAACAAAAAACTAATTAAAAATAACTTGACTTGACTTAACTTGGACATGGACTGGACCATGAGTCATGGACATAAACACCTACCGAGACAAGCAACAATGTAACATCAGGGCAAACTAAAAACGCAATGGTATAAATACACAAAGTCATTCGGTGGAAACAATCAACTAAACAAAAAACATCTAAACACAATGATAGCACAATCAACCAATGACAAGACAGGGAGACTCCTATGACAAAATACAGACAACATAAACCAACATGGAGCACATGGTCTACACATGGAAGCAGAAAGTCAGTTGCCCTCCGGTGGCCCGGCAGCACAACGCACCCGGCAAGCCTGACGGAGTCCTGACAAAAACCAGGACCCAGACTGAGCTTGTCCTATCATTTCAGTCCCAAAATGATGCTTGCTCTACACAGTATCAGTTATATCAGTAACACAATAAAGGAAGCATTGTGCTGAATTACAGCAGTTTGAAAAACAGCAGCACCCAAAGACAGCAGTGGAAGTACTTTTTTATGTTTGGGCTTTTTTTCACATAATTATTTCCTTGTTTACCAGCAGCAGTGCATGTGTGGTACTGTATTAACCAATTGACGGTTTTACTGTAACCAGAAACACATGCGAGTGTTTGCAATGGGCTGATAGTGTGGGCTGTAAAACCATCTCACATTAAAGAACCAAAACCACTTCCTGTCTAAAAAGCAGCATTGCTTTGGATTATCAAGTGTTCGCAGCTCATGCTGATACAATATAGGAAGGACAATGAGAATTCTAATAGATGACCAAAAGATTGCATGTACATAAACCCTGTAAAAGGTCAAAGATGCTTATATACACACAGGCATGTCCACAATTATAAAGGACAATAGTCTTGATGCCTAAAGGACTGTATCAGTCCCAGTTGCTCAGCACAATTTTATATACCAATCTATATACCAATCTATATTTAATAAAAGGAGACCAATATAGGACCCCTACTGACCTTATATTATTTAGATGGATGACAGTAGTAACACTGAAATTTGACAGTGTATTGGGTCAAACAGTGTGTGACAGTATGTTTGGTTTTGAACATTATTATTGTATATATCTACCATATTGGGCCACCTTTTGAGAATCAGTTTCATAGTAAATTGTGGTTAAATTAGTTTGCAACTCAATATTGACACTGAGAAATGAAAAACCACAACAACAGCTTTGATCACCTGACTACACATGCCAATGTCTTTGCTTGCTTTGAAGAATCCATTGACCAAATGCTAATTTAAAGACAATGACACAACAGCCGATTTCTCGGCATAATATGAAAATATGAACTAAATCATCTCCAGAGTCGATTTTAGACCCTATTAAGAGGGTTAAATTATAAATTCTCACCAAATTACATAGCAGTATCGCCCCTGATCATCTCTGGGAAATCTTAAAGATCATATTATTATTGTTGAATAGCAAACACTGTCGACTTGCGTGATTTCACCCAGGAAGTTAAACATATTCCCAAAAGTATTCGGGAATCACACAGGATTTCTTTGGTTTAATTAGTTTAATATTCGCTACACATGATATTAAATAATAAATAATGCTCAGATAGACATGATTTCATGATGCTTGCTGGAGGACAAATGCCTTTGCTCAGTGGTGTGTATTTTGTCTTGTGTTAAATGCGTAACCATTTTTTGTTCGTTTTTAGGAATAAATATTTCATATTAATGGATAAATAGATAAATAGATTAATATTTTGATCCACCCTACACACAAATAACTATGTTTTTTTTATGACCAACTTGCTGATAGTGAAAGAATTGTAGAAAATGACATTCCGGGTATATTTATCACAGGAGAAATGTAATTAGTAAAGCCTTGGGGTAAATAAGATGTGGGAATATTCTTGCTAGGTTTATGAAATGACTGGAGTGACTGAGAGAGAGTGGTAATTAGAGGAGGCAGTTTGCTCTTATTCTCCACACTGAACCAGCTTTAAGGGATTGAACACACTGGTTTCTCTTCTCTGTCTCTCCTCCCTGTTTCGCACGTCTATAATACAACAGACAAACAGACCAGCAGGCGAGAAAAGTCAGACAGACAGGAAGCGGTGCGAAGCAGCTTTACTTTTGTTAAAACTTTCATTTCGATTTAGGGCAATTGTCATCCGCGTCTTTATTCCGCGTCAGTAAAGATGTTTACGTGCTCTGCTTTAACGCGGTAGTTACAGATGTTGGAAAAAACTTAATTAAAAAGGAAATCACAGTCGTTGCCGGGTTTTGCCTTCACCACCTCGGTTGACGGGTTTTTTTTTTTATTTTTTACTGGATATGAGATTTGTTTCAATGGGCGAAATATTTTTAATACAGAACTATTATAGGATCTGCTGATGGTTCTATATATATTTTTTTTGGAAACAGAAATGGACATTCCGCTGACAGGTGCGTGCCTCAGTTTCTTATCTGGGATTGTTGGCGAAAAAACACAACAATTGTGTATTATTATTATTATTATTATTATTATGTGAATTTTCGTGCATATGTATACGTTTTATAGTATAAACTAATAAATAGTTCTTTTTTAACAGCAAAAATGTGCTTCCCTTCGTCTGAAGGGTTTGATGATTATTATGTGCTTTATGGAAAGAGGTTATTTTAGACTTTTATTGCTAAAATAATTTAGACTTCGATATCCAAAAACTTCGGATTTTTGTGTTTGTGTTGTATTATAGCAAATAAAAAATCATTTCTATATTTTTCGTTTATTAAAAAAGTTAATAGTAAAGCATACATATTAACCCAGTCGAGAACAAAACAGATAATATTATGTTTTAACTCTTTTCCACTCTTTTCCTTTTTCGTCTTTCTAGGCTCAGGGTAAGAGTGACTCAATGATGATCCCAAACAATAGATGTGAAAATGTCACCCACATCGAAGTGCCGAAAAATCCTGGGAATTTGGTGGTCAGTGCCATCATGTTTCTTGCTGGTGTGGTGGGCAATCTTCTAGCTCTGGCCATTCTGGGGGTCCACCAAAAAGAACGCCGAACCAAATCCTCTGTCTTCTGCATCCTAGTAACAGGACTTGCTGTAACGGATCTAGCAGGGACATGTTTGCTCAGTCCACCTGTGTTTGTGTGCTATGCTCATGCTACCTCCCTGGTGGGCTTAACTGGAGACATGTACCTCTGCGGCTCCTTCGCCTTTGCCCTGACCTTCTTTGGCCTGGCATCTATGCTGATTCTGTGTGCCATGGCAGTGGAGCGCTGCCTGGCCATCAGCCACCCATATTTCTACTCGAAGCACGTACGGCGACGCTTTGCCAAGGTGGCGCTCGTCCTTATCTACCTTTTTACAGGTGTATTTTGCATGCTGCCCATCTTTGGTATTGGCCGCTACAAGCAGTACTGCCCTGGCACATGGTGCTTTATCAAAATGGAGGCCGCTGGTGAGGGTGATGAAGAGGAGAGACGCACACTCGCCTTCTCACTCTCTTATTCGATGCTTATGGCCTTGCTTATTGCTGTTGTGTTTGTCTGTAATGGCTCAGTCATCGTGAGTCTGTGCCGGATGCACCGCAGCCAGATCACGCGTCGAGGTTCTGTGGTTTCCACAGGGCGCAAGAAACGGCTTAGCACCTGGTTCAGCCAAGGTGAAGAGGAAATGGACCACCTGGTACTGCTGGCATCTATGACTATTATCTTCGTCATTTGCTCCTTGCCGCTCACTGTAAGTACATAAGCTAAGTACAGTAAGTGAAATTGTGATACATCATTAAAAATTGTCCTTTATTTAGATTATAGTAAATTGTTGAAGTAAGTCATGATGAAATTCCAAAAAAAAACAAAAACAAGATCATTTAAAAACAAATACAGTAGTTTGCCAATTATTTTGGCACCTCAGAACAATACAACATTACTTATACACAAATTCACAAAAACACACAAATAATCATCTCAAAGTTTACTATTGACTGTTGTAGGTGTGTCTCCTGTTGTGTAACTGATGCTGGAATACTTTTATAGTAGCTCTAGCGAGCTGCTGTTTTGTCATCTTTGTTTAAGCCTTTTTCTAAACAAAAAGTTTATTCAGTGTTTGACAAGCCTGAAGGCATGGGGTAGACCAACTTGACTTTCATTGTTTTTTAGGAAAGGTCAGGTTTTTTATTTTACTGCAGGAAGCATAAGGTATATATATATGTGTGTGTTATTTAGTTGTTCACTTTTGAAACAGGCTTTTGCATTTTGTTGGTTATAGAGTTTGGTAGAAAAATAGTTAAGTATTTGTTTTGGTGATGCTTTAATATATAAGCTAACAGAAGTGAGATTCTGCACGGACATGAAGAGATGGCACTGCTAGCTATCTTTCTACAAATAAAAACATATGAGATTATTTACATTCACTTTTGCAGCATTTGGCAGACGCCCTTTTCCAGAGCCACTTATATTTACCTCCTTTTATACACCTGAGCAATAAGGGGTTAAGGGCCTTGCTCAGAGGGGCCCAACAGTGGCAACTTGGGTGCTGGGAATCGAACCAAGACCTTCCAATTAGCAAACAAACACCTTAAACACTGCGCTACCACTTACCACTGCACTACCACTTACCACTTCTTTATTTTGTACATCCTTTTTCTGATACTGAATCTCTTAAAGTCAAGTCATGTGGATTATCGAGTGTAAACTGTGCCATGTAAAGTCTTACATGAATGAAAGGTAGTCCTCTGTTTTTATGATTTCTAAAGGGACACAAATGATGAGATAGTTTACACTGACATTGTAGTTGTAACGGTGTATAATTTACCACGCTCTTTCTCTCTCTCCCTCCTGCTCTCTCTCTTCCTTTCTGTTTTGTGTCTCAACTTCTTATCAATCTGTATCGTGTAACTAATATCGTTGGTTGTCTTGTAATACTTTACAGTAAGCGAAACACAAATAGGTTAAATTGATATGGGTAAAGCAATACTAGTGCCAATAGATAGGATCTCCTTTTGTTCTTTGGAAACACTATAGTCTTGCTGTTATTATCCTGTAAGCAAATAGCTGTCCCTTTGTAAATTCTTTACAAACACCAAACACATATTCTTAAATTCATTATCGTTATATAACATATGTTATATAAGTTTTACATGTTTACATGTTTTACATGTAATACATATGTTATTTATAGAATTTCAGTACATTAGTCTAGGACAATTATGCATGCTACATGGACTAGGCATAATTCAGCAGATGAACAAAAACCCTACCCTGCATTTGCAAGCTACCATTAATATACATAAATAAAACTACAATCAAAATAGCATCTACCGTATACAGTATATCAGAAGCAGTGGAGCATAGAATATTTATAGAATGTTTAGTTTAGTTTCCTGGACACTAAGACGGAATACAAAGAACTGAAATACAATAAGCTGCTTATGAATGATATTGGCTGAACAATTGGCTCTGTTAATAAAAATATTAATATTAAGATAAAATCTTTTACAATTTACAATTTAGTGAAAAACACCAGTGCCCCAATCTATGCAATTATCGATCATGTGGTAATAACAAAATGCATTTAATTGTTGTTTATCCTAATCCAACATTAGAATAAAGAAAATGGCTAATTTCGTTGCATGCTTGTTAATGCCAGATTAGTTAAAACAGTCTCTAAATTTTCCACAGTGATGTAAATAAAGCAAAACACAAACCAAGTGATGGTTCTGTTAGTGGAAACTTTGTGTCGGGAGGAGTAAAATAGACAGGTTCTCTCAAATTTCCAGGAAGGATATAGTAACCTGTTTAATCACTATTTAAAACTGTGGTGAGCCGAAAAGCATATTAGCCTGTACATCAACCCTGAGGTGTATGGGTGAAACAGTAGAAGACCAGGTTTTACTCCTGATCTAAGGCACAGGCTCACTCGAGCTGGACAGCTGACAAATTAAAAAAAAAAAAAAAACTCAACTAGGGCTGTCACAATTATCAAATTTTGGTGATGATTAATTGTCAAAGAAATAATTGCAATTATGATGATTTATTGTCTGTTTTTTGGCCTTAGCGATTAATTGTTTGTTTGTCAAATCCAACTAAACCTTTTATTATTTATAAATAGTATTTTGGGGAATTCATATTTTGCATCCTCTCAGTGATTTTTTTTGTTATAAAAAAAAAAAATATAATTAAAATATAATTAAAAAATATATAAATTCATTCATCATTGATACAGTTGAATTATGGGTCGTTAACATGAGTTGAGTTGGTGATGGAAAGTTATTGAAGCGTGCAGAAAACCACAATGCTCCGACTTCCAAATCATGCCGCTCCACTCATTTACTCTGGTTGAAAGTAGGGTGCTGCAAGTGCTACAGCTCCCTTTCGTGGCTGATAGTGTGTAAAAATTGCGGTCGGATTTGACGATCACAAATAAATGCGATCATACGATTATTTAATAATTGTGACAGCCTCAACCTCAACAAGTCTTCGGCTTGTCTAGCGTTACAGAATAAAACATTCATTAATACACCAAAGATCTTTTAACAGAATTGCTCAAATTGATAAAGAATAAGAATTAACCTGGAAACATGCTATGGCAGGATAAATCCCTCTATGGAATGTATTACATGCCAGTTGAAATGGGAAAATTTGACTGATGGCTGGAAAAGGTAGAATAGATAATAAATGGCTTAGTAGGTAAGCCATTAAGAATAGCCTACAGATACCAACAGTCAGTTATTAAAAGGAAAAGATTAATTAAAAGAGTTTTTACCAATGTTTAACATATCAGATTATGCAAAGAGTCTAGTACATAGCTGCGGGTTATACTGTGTAGCCAGAAAAAGGATGTTCTAAGAGATACAACACAGTGAAGGTATGAGTATAAGGTAAAATTATTATTTATTTTGAGATTATAAGGAGAAAACAGCAGTAGATAGCGGATAGATTGAGTAATTCTGTAATTCTTAATGGCATCACAAAATGGTGAAGAAATAGTAGTGGGCTAATGAGGAAGTGTAAGAGATGTTGAAATTTCTGTTTTAACTAATCTGGCACTAACAAGCATGCAACATGTAATGTTAATGGATCTAGGCATTTGCTTAATTCTAATGTTGGATTAGTATAAACAACATGACGTATGACTCCCTCTGACAGGTGAATATCTGATCTGTGTGCTTAAATGGCAGACACTAGTGCACATATCTGATTCATATCCGATATATTGAAATTGAAAATATCAAACACTATGCGCTTTTTTCCTGCTTATACGATCATCTGTCATATCTAATCTGTGACAAATCGGAGGACAAATTTGGAATTAGGTCACTTGATACATGCAGTCTTTTAGACTCCTTTAAACCTAGACATCTTCAGTCCTGTTTCCAGAGTGCCACCTAAGGTGATTTGTGTGATCAGATTTATATCCGTCTCTAACAAGTTTTGGAGTGCATTTACACTTGGTCTTTTCATGATCTGATAGATGTCTGATTAGAAAACACACCTAAATTGAGCAGATGTAAACAGGCCCAACTGACAAGTATCTGGCACTCCGTAATACAGTGATATTTGCTAGTTATATTGAAGCAGTCGAGCTCTACTGAGAGATCTGTCACAATGGAAAGGTCATCCGGGTGAATTGACACCTTTTACTGTCTCTAAATTTATCTTTATACCTGATGAGGTAAACATGGAAAGCGGTTCCATATTTACAGTTCATTATGCTGAACATGATAGCACATTAACCCGCAGGTGTTTTATTGCAGCCTTGAACATTTGTCATCTGAACTTAATTTATAGCTTGCCTACTGTTGCTGTTGCTGTTTGCTCAACAAACAAACACCTACATTAGCCTTGACTCTTAGTGCACAGTGTCCTGTCCCGTTTACTATTAATTCTTTGCAACCCGCAAAATATTGCAATGAGCATCGAGTAATTACTATAAGGTCTTTTACCTTAATCTTTTTGAAGCTGTAAGTCCTCTAAAGGTCAAATCTGCATGGAAAGGTTCTGATCAATAGGACAGGTGACAGCGATGGCAAGACATTTTCCATTAAGTGAACACTTATTATTTACATATATCTATATCTATATCTATATCTATATCTATCTATCTATATATATATATATATATATATATATATATATATATAGATAAAGAGAGAGAGAGAGAGAGAGAGAGAGAGAAAGAGTAATGTGTTGATCTTCTACTTGTCTGTCTCAATACACAAGCTTCCTTTTAGTTAACAGAATGTTTTCCAAGTCGCACAAATTGCAGTGCATAGTGTACTAACAGATACTAGATATTTGCACAATTGCTGTGCCAGTCTATCAAGCGTTAGATCTTGAAATGTTTTTAATGTAATCCTTTGTTGCTAGATAAGCTCGAAATATGGTATAAGGAAGTATCCGAGTAAGCATGTTTTAACGAGAGAGTTCTCACATCCCTGTTTGCGTAAGCGCTACATTTATATTACTGATTGGACTGTAAAAGAAAAATGCAGAAGCTACATTTTGTACATGGTACCATCTTTTATTTTATGGCTAATAACCTGTAATCATTAACTTACTACCTCAGAAATTGCTGTATTGGCTTAAAGATTAAAATCCATTTTAACCAGTGTTGGGCCATTAGCTCATTATAAAAAAAATAATAAAATTGTGTATAAAAAGTTTTTTTTTTAATCATTATTATTATTATTATTTACAGTGAGGGAAAAATTATCTGATCCCTGCTGATTTTGTATGTTTTTCCACTGACAAATATATAATTAGTCTATAATTTTAATTGTAGGTTTGAAAGACAGAATAACAACCAAATCATCTAAAAAAAACACATTTCAAAGAGTTATAAATTGTTTTATATTTTAATGGTTTAAATAATTATTTGATCCCCTATCAATTAGCAACCTTTCTGGCTCCCAGGTGTCTTTTTTACAGGGACACCTGGGAGCTGAGATTACCAGTACTCTATTAAAGAGACTCTCCAAAGGTTGTGCTCCTAATCTTAGCTCGTTACCTGTATAAAGGACACCTGTCCACAGAAGTAATTAATCAATCAGATTCCAAACTCTCCCCCATGGCAGATGTCAGGGACAAGAAAGCAAGACCATCGCCAAGCAACTTAGTGAGAAGGTGACAACAGTTGGTGCAATTATTTGCAAATGGAAGAAACACAAAATAACTGTCAGTCTCTCTCAGTCTGGGGCTCCATGCGAGATCTCACCTCATGGAGTATCACTGATTATGACAAGTATTTATTTCGCTCATTAAAATAAAATTTAATTCATAACTTTTTTAAAATGTGTTTTTCTGACTTTGATAGAATAATCCTGCCATTATAATTATAGACGAATCATTTTTTTATCCATAGGCAAACTTACAAAATTAGCAGGGGATCAAAAAAAATTTTTCTTACTGTAATTATCATTTTCATTAGTGTAAAGTCCATAAAATTGCCTATGATTAGTGTTGTTGAGGTTGAACTGTGACATTTTTTCAGATAGTGCTACCCTTTAACTGAAAGTTTTGTAACAAGGAATAATAACTATAATAAGGATTTGTAACAAGTATCAGCGACTGAATCATTAGCCAATCAACATTTTGATGTTCAGAGGCAGCCGGCTCTACTGATGTGGCCACTGCTACCCACGGTATTTGTTTGGAATTTCCAAGGTATAAAAAGTGAAACTCACCTTTTGAACAAACAAACGAACACACAAGCGCCAACTTGAGACATAAAAAAAATCAGACTCATTTCTCAGAGTCATTAAATTCTTATTCCCCTTTTTTTTATACATCTGTTTGTTGGCCTCCATGTCACTTTGCTGGGCAGCTTCCACTATTCTTTTATTAGCTCACACACTGCTCTTTAACTATATTAAAATTGATCAGCAGCTCTTCCCGGCTGATCTGGCTAACTGTTATGTACTTAAAGCCATATATCATCAGTCAGATCAATAATAGATCACAAAGTTGTCTGAAAGCTTTTGTTTTTCAACCTTGCTTGCTAATTGGTTTATTTTAAGAAGAAAATAAAGATTGGGACTTTTTGGTTTATTTTTAAAATATATAATCATTTTATATGGATTTATTTAATATAAAATGCAAAAATCTGAAGTTTACACTGATCGTGCAGCCCCTTTTTGTTGCTTAGGGACTATGGGGATTACTCAAGCGGTCCAATCATTGCACAACTGGAATTCTGAGAAAAGTATTTGAAATGGAAAGATTTATTTGACTGCAATCAGCTATTGTTTGTTGATTTGGGATGCCATGCATTGAGAAAGCCCAAAAAAAATGACCTGTTCTTAGATCTGCCTTCGCCCTGGACAAAATTATTAAATTATATAATAGCATTGGATTTGCTCTCATGCATAAAAGTAAAAAAACATCATCCAACATCAAATAATGCAGAAAATCCTTTATTTTTCTTGCTCCACAGTAACGCCCGCCCTATTCGGACTTGGACATTTCTGTTGTGTGAGATATTTTCCAAAATGTCTGCGTTGAAAGATGATGTGCCATCTGGAACTGATTACCAAGATGACACAGTTGGATACGGTTTCTATGAACATAGCTCTAACAGAAACACCTATTTGTGTTTCCCGTCCATTCATAACTCTTTATAACTCTTTTTTAAGTAGAAGTAAAACAAGAAAAGGCATGTTGTTAAAGAAAGATAGAATGTTGTTGTTGGCATACGTTTTAGCCATTTGGAATTATTGTAGTGTAACAGCCATAATATTATTTTAATTCCTTAAATTATTTAAAATGAAAAAGCTGAGTTTCCCATGCCAGAAAATCCAAAGTATGTCTTATTTTTTTATCACTTTTAATTTTAATTGAGGCACATAATCACATGAATTTCATACAAATCACACAAATGAAGAACTATACCTAATAACATGGTGGCATCTGAATTAATCAATACTAAATCAATAATTTATAATTACTGTGGTTTTTTTTTTGTTCATTTTAATGTATTTCCAACACCTAAAATAGTTTTGTGTTTATTTAACCACTTTTTTATAACCAAGGAAACAGTTGGTTATATACCAGTTCTGAGCGATGTAATTGCTTTCAAATCGCCGGATATCGATCAGCAGTTCCTTAACCTACCGATACTAGTAATTGCTATTTACATTAAAATCCCTAAAAGGTCCCTAAAACCAAAGTGATCAATACTTTTGCCTATAATATGACTAATTGGCAATCACTATTGGTGTGTGGTGATTTTGTTTTCAGCGTGATAGCATTCATTTAAAAAACTGAAGCATTACGGCTGATTTGTTTTTGAGGATAAAAGGAGTGTTTTGGTGGATGCTGATTACATGAATGGTTGAAAAGCAAACTTTCAGTGCGAACACACACACACATGCTGTGTGACACTGTCAAACTGACATTAGAATTATTTATGTTATTATGTTGTTATGTAATAGATTTTCCATTTAGGTTAATATAAATTAAGAAAAAGCATGAAAAACATTGTTCTCATAAAGTACTGACAGAGAATGGGGATAATTCATGTGTTCAATAAATTATGCTGTTTTAAGTCTTATTATACAGTCAATATTACACTGCTGTGGATGTAAATCATATTCACTGCACATGTCCTGCTTTTCGAGTAAATTTAGACATAATTGACTTGTATAGTTGTATAATGAATATAAAATTCCCAGAAAGTGTCTCTTATCTTAAAGGACCTGTTGACTAAATGTAATGTATTGTAATTTATGAATTGTGGCCTCTATATTTTATGAAGACTTTTATTATGTACTTTAAATACATTTTAGTATGTACACCTCTAAAATTTCCCGTAAATAAAGATCATTGCAGGGTATTTTATCTGAGACTGTGCATTATGTACTGTTCAGCTAATGCCTACTAAGGCTTACCGGTGGGCGATATACAAAGACTAAATACATTAGTATGATCAAAAGTATTAGGACACCTCTATTACTTTTATATGTGTTCTTTTATTATTACGTTTACTCCTATATAGAGCCGGTATGGGTTTTTGTGGGCCGATGCTGATTCTGATATTAGGAATTAAAAAACAATCTGATTTCGATATATGTAATGCAGGCAGGGTATTTAGGAATTTAACAATAAACTTTATTATCCAAATTGACATCAGTGCACAAAACAGTATTTTGCTGTTCAAATAGTATGAATTATGTGTACTGACCTGTTTTTTATATATGCATCTAAATGAAATTCTGCCCTATTGATTCTCTGTTTATGACTAGATTCCACGATTCTGTCTTAAATAAATGTTATAGGTAATTTACTACATGTATTTAGTGTGAATCAACAAACCAATATATCGGCCAGGCTCTACCACTATAAAGAGCTTCGCACCTCTAAAAAGTCTTTTGACTAGATTATGGAGTGTGGCTGTGTAAATTCGTTCATTCTGCCACAATAGTATTAGTGACTTCAGGCAGTAATGTTGAGTGAGAAGGTCTGTGGTGCAGTTGATGCTCAAGGTCAGAACTCTTAAATCCTACAACTCATAACACACCATCGTCTTTATGAAGATGAGGGGCTTTGTGCACCGAGGCATTGTCAAACTTGAGCGGTGTTTAATCCTTTTAGTAACAAAGAATGTATAATTTAATATGTAATGTACAGTATAACATACAAAAACATTTTGAACAACTAGGCAACACTTTAGGAAATCTGCTTTTAATGAATTCAGTAAAAACTGGCTGTGCATTGTGATGCACTTATTGTTATATAAGCATAAACTTATAGATGTTTACTGTAATTGCATTGCCATACGCACATATACCTGCACACAGACTTCTCAGTAATGATTATACAGCCTGTCTGGAAAACTAATGGTTGGTTTTATTGAGCTGTAATTACAGCTACCCTGCTACATCTGTCCCCATCCAACATGGGCACGTTCATACAAATAAGTATTCGGTTTCATGATGAAAAATAAAATGCACTGTTGAGCTGGTAGGAATGGCTTTACTTGTGTGTGGGGTGTTTGGAATAGATTTTCTTGTAATCTCATGCAATTTGCCTGCCGTGAATTTTCTGGGATCAAAGAAAGTTCAAGCTGAAATCATTCCATTGACAGGAAGCAGATAGAGTTTTAGACTTGTTCACCAAGGTTACTAACACTCATCGATGATATGTTCACGCCTGACTCAACTTTGAGTCTCTCCTACGGCTGATATAATGTAATGCCAGGAAGCTTAACATCTGGAAATGACATGTTGCTGGTTTTTAGAGGAGTTAATCTTTAAATAGAAAAGTTGTTCTGAAATATTTTAGTTGTAGTATTTAAAGAAAATTTAAATAGGATAACAGCTTAACAAGACCTGGATTCTATTAAAAATTGAATAGTACTTAAACTTGTACTATATTTAAGTAAATACTTACTTTTAGACCTTAAAAAATTATCTGCTATAAAGTTTGGCTACGAGTAGTATAAATGAAATTTAGACCTACTACATCTGCCATGTTGATATTATCACATGACATTTCACAGCAGTGCGAATATAAAGTTGTATAATAGTTTAACTTAAATGATGTTAAACAAGTGCAAACTATAAAAAAACATTATTTTTTCCCTCATGCACTTAGAGCTACTTAAAGCACTTGAAAAGTTCAGCATCTGCACTTTCCACAACTTCCGCAAATGATGAAACGGGGCCTCATGAGATCAAAATCCAGTACATTTTACATTTACAGCATTTGACAGGTGCCCTTATCCAGAGTGACTTTTATGTACCTCTTTTATACAACTTTTTAATTAGGAATTAAGGGCCTTGCTCTGGGTCCCAACAGTGGCAACTTGGTCGGGCTGGAAATCAAACACTGATCTTTTAATTAGCAGTCCAACACTCTAACTACTGTGCTACCCATTCCCCAGGTCTCTTTTTCTTTTTGTTATATTTGTTGTTTTTATAAGTATATTTTATTTCATGACTTTGTGTCTGTGTAGTTTTGTGTATAGGGTAGTATTTCAACAAGCAACTGCCTTTTTTTTTTTTTTTTGATTTTTTTTTTTTTTGCTTTTTTTTTTTTAATATATTTTTTTTTTGCTTATGGCATATGGAAAAGTTCTAAATTTTGTAAATGCACTCTTAAATGTTATAAAAAAATAAAATGTTATGGTTGATGTAAATATTAATATATTATAACTGTATTAGTAATTAATTAATAGAGATCAATATTATTTATAAAATTTTATCAACTACCCCAATTCTTTTTTTTTTCAATGTTGTCTGTTACCAAGAACATAAATTGTTTTGTTTACACGACAATCTTTAGAAGCTCCATTTTTCATTTTTAGTGTCTATACTAGCCAGTCCAAACAGAAGAGTGAACAAAATCCCAAAATGGAAGCTATACATTTTAATAATTAATATTTTGAATAAATGGAAAATCCTTTAGCTGATTAAAATCTTTCAGGTCAGCTATCTTTCCTAAAAGCCTATTAGCTCCTGGACATATTTCCACTTTCTAAGTCCATTATCATCTAATATGCATTTGGTCCCACAGACTCTTCCTGCACAAAAGCACAAGGTGATGCTTTGTCCAGTCACACTGTCTTGAAAAACAGACAGGCATTAGCATGATTCAAGCCCTGTTCTGCCCTGAACAGATTTTCCTTAATTTCTCTATTGAGACCCAGTTTTCTGTGTCCACGCTGCCTTTTTTTGCTTTTTCAACATTTTGTCTTCTGGCAATTAAGACACAGAGCCAGGAGCTATGTGCTCTGTGTTTGCATATGAATGTCCTCTGCAGCTGTGCAAAAGTCAGTTGTGAAAATGGCTAGGGAGTAAAAATTTAACCGTCTGGTTGGGAGTGTGTTCTAATGGAGGAGACATTTTGTTTTGGACACCACCCTAAAAAACAGTATTAGAAAATAACTCAAATAAAAAACAAACAAAACAAAACAAAAAACATTTCTCCAAGACACAGATAAGCTAAAATCTTTTTGGAATTGACAACTTGAACTCTTTGTCTGTCAACTTCAAAATATTCCTAAACAATTTTTACAATGTGGAAAGAAGCCATATCCTACTGAAAGCCCTTTACTATGATAAAATACTGCTGCCATGAAGGGTTGTACTTGAACTACACCGTTTAGTGGAACGTGTCAAAGTAACATCAACATGAATGCCAGGATTCATAGTTTCCCAGCAGAACATTGCCCAGAGCACCACACTGCCCCAGACGGCTTGCCTTCTTCCCATAATCCATTGGTAATTAATTTAATGATTTCAATGACACTCTGTTATAACCATTCTTATTTAAGTATAGAGATTGTTGTGTGTGAAACTTCCATGAGATAATGGCGTTCTGACTTTCTGAAATACTCAAATCAGCCCATCCCCCCAAAACAGAAATCTAAGGCTACAGTAGGCACAAAACTGGATAGCTGAGGATTGGAAAAAGAACAGATCATGCTTTTTTTATTTGGAAAAAAACACTTAAACACTTGTCGCAGCATATGTGTTGTGCTGCGGGCGCATGACAAGAGATGTTTTAAAAATTGCACAAATGTGCAGGTATATAGGTGTCCCTAAGGTGGCCACTGAGTGTATGAACAACACTTTATTCAACTATTAAATTAGGTAATACATGTACAGACCGCTTTGCTAATAAGATAAGAACATCAACTGTAGATATAAATATATTATACTGCAATATCAGCAAAATCTGCAACATTTTGTCCTACTTTCACTTCAGTGGGCTATATGCAAGACATTCAATTCAGACTTTGGCTCGATTGAGACTGGCTGCAGGATGTAGACTATATCTAATTAGAAGCCAGTATCTTTGACACAGATTAACACTCAGCAATCTTGTCTGCCTTAAAGGGTCATTTGCACATTATTGCCAGGAAGTGTCTGCACTTGGGTTAGGCATGGCATAAAACATCTGAGCCAAAAGCAGTTTTTTCTTTATAGAGGAGGGTTTGCGTTAAATACCCAGAGCTGCAGGCCGTTTAAAATGAGTTAATTTTACAAAAAAAAAAAAATTATAGCAATGTTTGGCAAAAATTTAAAATTTTGGTGTAAAATGGGGGCAAAAAAAAAGATGTTTAAAATACAGCCCTGTGCACAATATGTGCACAAGTAGAAAAAAGTGTGAAACTATCACCACACCCAAAAAATTGTTGGGTTAAGCGGGCTGCTAAAAATAGGTACAGGCTGAGTGTAATCTAACAACTAAACCCTATTTTAATAGCGGAAAAACACAATAATTCATGTTTTTTACTAGGTCATACATTAGTAGGTCAATCATGCTTGTATGTGTTCAGTACACTTCCTTATTTGTATTATTATTATTAATAATGTCAGATAAAAGGCTCGGAAATAACTGCATTTGCATATGTTCCGATTCGACTCAATTTTTTTTAAGGGATCGTTAATTTTTAATAATGCAAGACTGGAAAAACAGGAAGGACAAGAAGACAAGCACGTTAATTGCCATCTTTTACTTAGTACAAATGTCTCTTCCAGGATAAAGAGTACTGTTAAAGTGTGTTCCTGTCTAACTGGTATCACTTAACACGCCTTATAAGAAGTGTTTACTATCTGCCATTCATTTATATCCTGTAATCTTCCAGCAACGATCATCATGTGCAGAATTACAATCTCCTTACTCAAAAACACGTACCACTTTTAATCCTAATAAAGTTACTGCATAATATACTTCAAAATTAATGAAAGAGACTAAAGAGACCTTGATGAGGGGGGGCAGGGTGGCTCAAATGGTTAAGGTGCTGAGTTGTTAATCTGAAGACCAGAAACACCTGGGTTCAAGCCCCACCTCTGGCAAGTCAACCACCGTTGGGTCCTTGAGCAAGACCCTTAACCCCTCCTGCTCCAGGGGTGCTACATCATAGCTGACCCTGTGCTCTGACCCCAACTTACCAAGATGGGATATGTGAAAAATGCATTTCATTGGCTCTGTACACGTACCTTGCACAATGAATTGAATATACTTATTCTTAATAGTTTTGTGAATATCAGCACAGCTGTGTGGTCAGTCATCAAATTCTGATCAATAAATCAGTATGAAAATTAGATTCCGTTTGTATATAACAGCTCTGTCGATACTCTATGAAATAAATACCGACTATCTAATATTTCAAACACAATATAGTCAAACATATAAACACATATTTTATACTATACATCAGCAATGCATAACATTAATTGATAGCACCACTGATCTGAAACCATTCAAATAAAAACAATATTTATATTATATATTGAACACTGTACTAGCACAGCCAGGAACGGGGGTTAGATTTGTTATCTTGGGAAAGAATCTAAAAAAAAATTGTATTTTATTAACAATAGAACAAAACAGTCTGCAATACTGTGCTTAAAATGTAAGTAACCTAATATTATTGTACTTGCTTATTGAGCTGTTTATCGAACTCTTGAACAGTCGTGAAGGTGAAAATTGTATTTTAAATATAAAACTCTATTTTAAATTTGTACGTTTTTTTGTGTTGTGCATTTTGAGTTTTTCTGGAAAGAATATGCATTTTATACCTTAGCTACTATATAGTAGTTGCCACTTACTCTCTATAAAATTAAGTTAGAATAATATTTGCATTTTGGTGATCAACTATTTATATATTTGATTATTGATGTCTGGAGTCTATTAGTCGGCACCAGCCCTATTTTTACTTTGTATTGGAACCAAGAGACCCAAACAATGTTCCAGCATGGCAATGTCTATGACTACAAAGAAACTGAACACCATGAAGACTTGGTGTGTTCTGGTTGGCTTGAAGGAACTCCTGCACACAGCCCTGACTATGATTCAATCCCACTGAACACATTTAGGATAAACTGGAAGATTTATCCTAAATGTTCTAGTGTCTAATCTCACTAGTAGACGGTGGAAGGCATTACTAAAAATGTGAAGTTTATTACAGGAGAGAGAGTGAATCTGAAATAAGTTTTAATGAACACAGATCAATGTGATTGTCAGGTAGTTTTATTGTGGTCATTTCTCGATATTTCACATTCCACTTTTAATATAAATATGTACAATTCGACCAGCAGTTTTCTTGATATCCAAAACTGCCCTTCTTCCTGTAATTTGTTAAACAGAACTTTTTAATTTTTTAACCCAAATTTTAACTTAAAAAAACTTTTAAAATTTTTTAATCACTTTATTTGTCGCCAGATGTCAAGTGACATCATGCACCTTATCATGCTAGCACTGTATTATCAAGTTAAACGCATCAAAGTTATGAATAATGTAACATGCATTCAGAATACAGTGGCGTCTTTGTGAATAGCTGATACAGCGTTAAAAGAAAACAAATTCATGCCAGAATGAATTTTACATGAGACTTTGGACACTAAGTGTTATTGATTGATGTTTTTTTTCCACACTTAAAAATGGATTTCTCAACCACATCATTCCATCCGTACCCAAAGCCCGGTGTTGTTTGTTGATACACAGTTTTTGTGTGTGATTCTATAGTTTGTGCACACAATTTACTGTGTACCAACGTCTCTGGGATCTGCCTTGATTAGATTGCAGTTCAAACATAAAACAAGTTTCCTGCTTCCTTAATCACCTTTTAATAGCAATTTGCATATGGTAAGCAGTTTTGAGCTGTGGACAAAAACACATTCTCGAGATTGCAGTACTTGAGTAGGGAAGTTATTGATTGCCATAATCTAAAGAGCTTCAGAGTGTTCCTTATAGAATTTATAATATCATACAATGTTAAAACCTATAATATCATATATTTCAATTATTTATTCCTAGTTCTTGTTTAAATTTACACATATAAACCAATCTTCTACAAAATGTAATACATATTCATATGAATTAAAGCAATTATTTGCTCTTGTAAATGTCAGGTAAGTTGGGTTTTATTAAATCAACCAAAGCAGTGAAATTGTATTGACAATGCAGATCCATAACATCTAACCAACCTAAGCAGAACCATTTACGAAATAAGCAAACTTAATAATGTCACTAGAAAATACCAGTAGCAAGATTTTACAAAACATAAGTAAAAGACTTACTTTATTTAGTTTAGTTATTTATGGGATTGTTAAAACAGATAAAGCTGATCGGTTTGGTGATTGGAAATAGAAACAAAAGGAACATGACTGATCATGTGACTGATTGTTTTAATTAATTAGAAATGGAATTGTATTTCAGTGGTTGCAGTGTAGACAGGGATTCACAGTTATTCAGTGATGGTTTACAGAACGATAAATAGTGATAAACAGTTAGTGATAAACAGTTTGGTGGTATACAGTGGCTTGCTATCAATGTCAGGGCTGAAGGAGCCTGTAGTACTATAGTTGGTGATGACACACATTATGACACGGATAGCTTGTTATATTACCAGTGATGTCAATGCACATACAAACCTGCAACTTTAGTTTAAAATCACATATTATATATTGTATCTTCAGTGGGTTGGATAATATATATATATATAAAGAATAAATATTTTTGGCAGACTGCTTCGAACATAGTTTATATTGTTGAATTTACGTCTGAAGATTAAAATTAAAAACCAGATAATAATCAGGACTGAAGGATGGGGATTAAAACCCTCTATTTCTCAGACAATTTTACCTTCTAAGAAATTATGTAGTAGTACAACATAAAACTATTAGTAAACATAAAAACTGGAAATTAAACACAAAATGTTATAATTGCAGATCCACCACAGCACACAATCAAGTACAAACAGGTCTGCTGAATTAGACTGGGGCAGATAATCTTAAATAACACTAAAATGTTCTACTTTTACCTGTCTGGTTCAATTGTATTTAAGACCATCAACCATTTTAGTGCTTTTACGATTAAAGGTTTGAACAGTCACAACAAAGTAGGTCACAGACACAAACGGGACGTTTTGGTTGCACTTAAAATACAATGTTGTAAAATTCCCTACAGAGAAGACATGCTAGTCTCTGAGCTATTTTTAAACAACTTGGTCTACACTTGTGGTTGCATTTTCTATAAGCTCTTTTTATTATTATTATTATAATAATTATAATTATTATTTTTAGTAGTAATAAACCCTAGTTATTATAATTTGGCATTCGGCTCAAAGGGAACCTACTACAGAGAATTTATCTTTAGATAACAGTGTTTTCAAAAATGTACTTGCATTTCCAAAGCTAACAAAGCATAATCAGTCCTGAACTGCACAAGGCACTCGAGAGCGTCCAAACATTAATATCATAAATAAACAGGTGTGTTATTTATACTGAACTAGGGGCTAAAACACAATTTCAGATTTCTAACTCACTGGTCAACGGCTTAACAGTTACTCTACAGTCACACCATAATTACAAAAGAATAATTACTACTTTAGTAAACAATTTGGTTTGCAGTCATTTTAGATTGTTTCTTACGAAACAAATATGTTTTTTAGGTCACACTATGACACTTTGGGCTGTCTATTAAAATGATTCTACATTAAAGCCTTTGAATGAGGCTCAGTTAGTTGATATCAAAAGGGTTATATTTAATGAGTGTGAGTGTATTTATGTTGTGCGGTAAATATGAGTAATCGTATCAGATCACTGAGTAATTTTGGTTTGAAACAGATTTCTTAGTAGACACGCATATCTAGAGCAACGTACATTCATCTCATCTGTACAGCTGTGCAGTTGCGGATGAAGAGCCCCAGCAATGACTACTTGGTGGTACCAAAGAAATAAACCCATGATCTTCTGATTACTGTTTCAACACCTTACCATAATATTTAAAATGCAGATACCTTCGAAACATATTTTTGTCCGTGCAGAACATAAAATACTAATCCTAAAATCTGTATTTACCATCTTTTGCGATTGTACTATAAACTATAGATTATTTCTGTGTGCAAATATCTGGTCTGTTCTGGCTCTTTGGTTATGTTATGTTACATGGTGGGTGTATGTGTTTGTAGTCTTGTGGCTTTATGTTTAATCCAAGGCTGCTGACAGACCCCTCTAAACAGACTCTCAAACCAATTGCTTTTTAGTCAACTACAGTCAGCTTGTTCCTAACGTGCTTATTTAAAGAGACCCTGAAAGGTACGGTGCCCTGGTAGTCTTGTCAGAACTTGATTAGTAGGTCGGGGACAGGATAGAAGGCTTCTGCCTGAGGACCATATGAGGCTTGGGAATGTGGCAGGGTATGTTTTCTGAATTTGTTTTGACAACGTACAACGGTTACAATCACCGGCTTGTTGTAATGTCACAGATGAGCTGGTTGCCACCGATTCTAAATTGCTGAATAGGTTTCAAAGCACAGCTTCATCCAAATGGTATGACACTGCCATTAAAATCACTTAGTGGCTCATGGAAAATCCTGTAGCTCTCTGTCAATGTTAAAGTTAAATTAATTGATCACTGTGGGTATACAGCATTCCAGGGTGGTACAATTCACAGTGTTCTATTCACGTCTTAAACTGCTGCTGTTGTTATACAAAATGTTCTTGCGAAGTTAGAAAGGTGTTATGTTTTCTGTTTGTCCTGATGTGTTACTAAACGGTGGAACTGCTAGAAGGTTTAAGTACAATTCACCTAGAAAACAGTGACACTCGAAAAGAAAGCATGCAGGCAGCTTTATGCTTCTAAACAGAAACAGCATTCGCAGCTCCTGATGGGATTTGTGGACTTGTGTTTTGAATTTGAATAAACAAAAAGCCACATGTGCAGGTGGTGTGGTCTGGAGAAAGTCATGACCCAAGCTATCTATTTAGAGCAAAAACAGCGTGCCACTTTCTGTCGTATGGATATTTTACAATATTGAGGCATGAAATTCGTTTATGATTAATGTGCTGAAAATGATCTAGATTGTTTTTAGAAAGAATTTGTTGTTGTCTTCTTTGAAAACTGTGTTTTCCTTTTTTTTTTTGTATCGTCTTTGTTTTTACTGGAAGGCTGATTTGTACTTGTTTTGGATCCTCAGGCACAGCATGTGTAGTCAGTCACGTTGTTGTAACTAATGACTATGCTTAAACGCACAGTGTATGCCAAAAAAATTAATTAGTATGATTTAGCCTGCTACTAATCCCCTTTGCATAATACATGTCTCGTATACATGTATTGATAAATGTCTCTTTTGATAAAAAAAAAAAAAATTTCGACCTAACCAAACTTGCTGCATGAGGCGCCATGGGGTAAAAGGTGCCTTTTATTTTGTCTGCTTTCAAACTACTAGATGGCATAAAACCCTGAAAGTAGCACTCGTCCAAACATTTGGGTTTCGTCCGCACATAAAGATTATATCAGTTTATAACATGTTCATAGTCAAAGGCAAAAGATGACTTAGTTTAACATTAGCGACATGCTTCTCTTCTGGTTGCTAAAATTTTTAAGAGAAATGTATTATCTTTTCCATCAATTATCGTCTAGTAGTCGGCACAGAAGCCTTGTGGAGTTCAGATTGACATATGCAGTACGTATGTTTAATATAAATACATATTATTTTATAGTAATTATACATTATTGAATTAGTAAAAAGGAAACGTTTCTTTTAGCCCCGCTGTACCCTATAATATACTGTATATATAGTTGTATAGCAGACTAAACCTATTTAAACGTATTCAAATGAAAATTTAAACCCAATCACAGACATAATTACTGTAAAGATTAGCTAGATAAGTATGACAGGAAATAAACAGCCGGTAATATTACCAGGAATAGATGTCTAGGTTCGAGTCTGTGTGTTTTGTTCTTTGTACACTTTCATCTTGTGGATAAGTTGCACATCCTGTGAATGATCAGACTATAATAACACATATCAGTCTTTATAATTTGGTTTTCTTGACAATCCTCATCTCATAAAAGTCCTTTACACGGTTAAACTGGCCGGTTAGATCATATTATTGTGCAGTGTGCTGGCTGTTCTTTTACCTGCTATACAACATGTTTGCCAAATGCGGTCATCCAGAACGGCAAAGAGGATTTGAACGCCTGCAGAATCAACATTAACATAATTAATAATAGGTAATAAAAAGTTCCCGGATATGTAGGGTGTAAAGGGACATACTAAAATCCTTAACATTAAAAAGACGCTCAACATGGCTTGATTCATTAAAACGGTGTTTTAAAAAGACCAGGCTTACAACCCAAATTCTGGACAAGTTGGGACGTTTTTTTGTATTTTTATTTGAATAAAATAAAAACTAAAAGACTTTCATATCACATGAGTCAATATTTTATTCGCACTAAAAAATAGATAACATAACAAACCTTTAGGCTGAAAAATTTTACACTTTTATGCCCAAAATGAGCTAATTTTAAATTTGATGCCTGCTACAGGTTCTAGAATAGTTGGGATGGGGCATGTTTACCATTGTGTAGCATCTCCTCTTCTTTTCAAAACAGTTAAAAATGTCTGGGCATCGAGGTTCTGAGTTTCTGGAGTTTTGGTGTTGGAGTTTGGTCCCATCCTTGCCTGATACATGTTTCCAATTGCTGAAGAGTTTGTGGTTAATGATGTTCTCTATAGGTGACAGATCTAGACTGCAAACAGGTTAATTAAGCACAAAGACTCTTCTACAACAAAGTCATGCTGTTGTAATAGCTGCAGTATGTGGTGCTGCTTTGTCCTGATAAAATACATGTCTGTCCTGAAATAGGCATCGTCTGATAGGAAAAATATGTATATATAAATAAATATATAAAACCTTTATATACCTTTCAGCATTTATAGTGTCTTGCAAAATTTGCATGCTGCACATACCGTATGTACTTAAACACCCCATACCATCAGATATGCTGGCTTTTGGACGAAACACTGATAACACATTGGAAGGTCTCTGTCCTCTTTAGTCTGGAGGACACAGCGTCTATAATTTTCAACAAAAATATCAAATTTGGACACGTCTGAGCATAGAACCAGTAAAAATCAGTGCAAGCCTTGGCGAACAGGACACAACAGCGCTTCTGGACCATTAGAAAAGTTTCTTTTTATGCACTCTTTCACACATGGGAAAGATTCTGTCTCTAAGACATCCCTTTTATAGCTAATCATGTTACAGACATGATGTCAATTAAATTTATCAGTTGCTAAATGTTCTCCCAGCTGCACCTTTTTAAATCTATTGCTTTTTAGGTTTTTGTTGCCCTGTCCCAACTGTAGCAGGGATAAAATTTGAAATAAGCTTATTTAGTGAATACAATTTCTTACTTTATCTACACTATGTTCTATTGTGTATAAAATATTAACTTTTACGCTTTTAAAGTCTTCTAGTTTATATTTTTACGTTTAGAAACGTCCCAACTTTTCTGCAATTCGGGTTGTAGTAAACACATTATTTACAGGCAAGCAGAGTCTGAGATTGCAACACGTTTAAATTACACATTGAGCGTTTTCTTCCCACTGAAAACTGTTATAAAGAGAATGCTTAACATGGCCTAATGCATAAAGATAGAAGTTAACATATAAGTGAGAAGTTTTTAAAAGACCAAACTCAGTTTTTATTCTAGACTTATATGCACGACTATATACTGTATGATTTATTAATTATTTGTTTAATAATTTCGATCTTTTGAAACACTGTTTTAATGCATTAAGGCATTTAAACGAGCTTTAATCGTTTAAAATAAATTTTCACCTCTCCTGTTTTTCTCTTTCTCAATTTTTTAGATTTTTGGCCTCGTCAATGCCATCAGCCCAGTAGGCAACGACCAGCAGAACCTCCTGGCTTTCCGTTTTTCTGCCCTTAACCCTGTAGTGGACCCCTGGGTCTTTATCATCTTTCGCAAGTCCATCTTTCAACATGTCCGTGCGCTCTTATACTGCCGCTTCAGCAAAGCAGCGGTAAAGAACACATCTCCAGAAGGCATCACGCATCGCTTAGAGAGCATGGTGCCTGCAGAGTCTACTGCTCTCCAGATCAAAATGTACAGTGGAACCCCTCAGTGATACATCACCTAGAGATGGTCACGGGAAATCCAGACCTGATGCAGGAATACACACTGGATTGGATGCCAGCTTATCACATATATACATATAGACACACATGCATTTGCACTTATGGGCAATTTTGTCTCCAATTTTGGTATGTGGGAGGAAACTTTAGGAGCTGGTGGAAACCCCACACATAGACTGCAGTAATGAACCAGGAAATCTGGACACAGTGAGGTGGCACTGCCACCATCTGCCCCATCTTTTCGCAGCATGAGAGGACCACAAAACTTTAAAGGCTACAAATACTCAGAGATTTGGAAAGAAAAAAGGCTGCAAAAACAGTTCTGTACAGAATGGTGAACTGTACATAAAATAATAAAAGGCAGGAATAGGTCTGTTTAAGGACTGCGTGTGCACACAAACCATGTTTAAGCATGGTTAGAACTATTGTCTATATACAATGACCAGCTTTCCTGTTTAAAAAAAAACTAATGTAATGTATTATTAATATATATCAATAGTTTATCCCTGAAAAAAAACCTGTAGCATTTACGTGTCATTTTATTAGGACCCCCTGCTTGTTTATGCAATTATCCATCTGCCAATCATGTGGTGGCTGCACAATATCAAATAATCCCAAAATCAAATAATCAAAATGATTTGATTTGATTTGAATAAATAAACATATGCAAATCAGCCTGCTCCTAGTCAGAGTCACTGAGTTGACATTTTTTTTGCACTCTGATGTGAATATTAACCAAAGCATGTGCTGGGGATCTGCATGGTTTTAACCCTTGTGCTTTTTCCACATGATTAAATAATTGCATGACTGTTTGGAGTTACAGGTTATTTCAATAACACTGAATGAGTATATATGCCAGTCAATCTGTGTAACAACATTTCCTTACTTTTATCAATAGTTCTTTAGTAATTTTCCTGGTGCCATAATTTCATGCTAATTATAAGCATTTTGTTTATAAAACCTTGGATAAATATTACTGAAACATATCGAACGGAATAGTTTTGTAAAAGTCTTATTGTGGTTCTGTATATTTGCACTTTACACCTGAAGTTAAAGTGAAGGTCGGTGGTATTTTTGCATTGTCTGACTTCATTTCAAGGGCACACACACATTTATTGAACAACTGGAACAGGTAATACGCATCATGTGAGGATGGAAATAAATCTAGAAACCGAGGGAAGTGTTACAAAAATAGCTTTTTGTTTGTGTAGTTTCTTTTGCTTAGACATTAAATTTTAACATAAGAACCTGCTAGAAGGATAAGGTTTTATTTTCCTATTCCTTCCTTCCCTTTTTTATATTGAGCTTAAAAAGTTTCGATCTCTGTTGTGCAGATGCTTTACCTCGTCTTTTTTTACACACTTTATTATTTTACAGTATTGTGTAGTGTTCAACACATCTATAAATATTCTGTATCTGCTAAACAAACGAATTCAATTCAATGGAATGTGATTGTCAGATTTCAAGTATTGAAACCAAATATTTAAGGTTTTTCAGTGGTTGTTTTTTTTTTTTTATCAGTTAAAAAAATGCACTTTTCCCCTAGCTGGACACGTAGTCGCTGTGGTTTCTGGTTTATAATGTGAGAAAGAAAAAATTTTAATAGGACATGTGGTATTAATAATAAATGTTGTTTAAACTGTAAAATCATTTTTGTGGTGTTTAAACCATCTCAATCTTTCTAATTTTTTTTTTGACTAATCAATGTGCTGTACAGAGGCTTTCAGAATTGTTCTGGAACCGATGTTCATTTTTTCTGTTACCTAGCCAGTGTTCAAGGGTCTGGCGGACACTCGTATTATTGGGTTTTTAATCAAACACACCCATAACAGTTTATAAAAAAAACTTAAACAAGATTAATATTCGCCATTTACCCTGTTAGAGCTAAACAAAATAAAATAAATAATGGATAGCATAATAAATCTTTAAACAAACTTTCCACAGACCCGAACAGCACAAAATGTCAGAGATACCAATCATACAGTAAGCAGGAGATCCTTCTACCATCTATATGTTGAAGAATGTTTGCTCTGACCAAAGTGTTTTTGTATAGACACAGCATTTCAGGATGTGTCAGTGTAAACTGTGCAGCTGATCTCTTTCACTTTCATAACAGACATCCTTCTGGGTAGATACTGTAGATGTTTTAGCAATATAGAACAACCACCCGCTATTAAACATTAATGTAAACCCGGTTATCTGTAAAATATGCTAGAGATGTTCTTATTTAATTTTTTGGTGTTGTTAAGAAAATCCCGAGTGGAGTAAATAGCTGTGAAGTCTCTGTATGTAATCTACATTAAATGTTCCATCTGGTTTTTGTGAGGTGTGTGTGTGTGTGTGTTTGTGCAGGAAATGAAACTGTTCTCCTTTTTATTTGCACTCAGCTCTTTTGTTTTCCTTCAGTGTTGCAAAAGAGAGCATTTTACTTGCTCAATCATGGACAGATGTAAAAATAAACACCTTCAGAAGAATATGCGCTGGTCTAAGTCGTTTACTGTGGGCATTGCAACATGGGTGAATAAAATGTAACGGTGCTTATTTATCACATTATTCTTCACACAGTCAAATTTGGTTCTTAGCAGATCCTTGCTTAGGAAATTGGGGGTCAGAGCGCAGGGTTAGCTATGATACAGCGCACCTGGAGCAGGAAGGATTTAGGATCTCGCTCAGGGACTCAACATTGGCAGATGGGGTAGCCTCAACGATCTTCTTGGCTATCCAAACAATTCCTCAGCTCCTGAACCACTTTAGCCACTGCCCCAATTGCAGTGTAAAAATTGAGTCAATGTGAATGTGAAAAACTTTAAAGAAAAGCCCAATTGCAAAAAATATAGTAAATGATTGTGACATAAAATACACTATTTTTATGTGGGGAAGTGGTGGCTCATGGTTAAGGTGATGGACTACCAACCTTAACTCAGTTGTATAAAAGAGATAAATGTAAGTTGCTCTGGATAAGGACATCTACCAAATGCTGTAAATGTAAATATATACATTCACAGCATTTGGCAGATGCCCTTATCCAGAGCGACTTCCATTTAACTCTTATAAAATCGAGCAATTAGGGGTTGAAGGCCTTGCTGAGGGGCCCAACAGTGGCAACTTGGTGGTGCTGGGAAAAGAACACCAATCTTAACCACTGCGCTATCACTTCCCCCGCTACCAATATATCAACATAATAGGATTTGACCTTTCAACCCCAGGTTTTATCTATAAGCTAGCATTTCATTTGAGTTTTAGGTGTTTTTTGCTGTTGTTGCTGTTTCTCTCACTAGTTTATAATGTGTGTCTGGCTGCTACATGACTCCTCTTGTGAAAGTAATTGTTATACTAGGGAAAACAAAGCTCTAAACACACAAAACCACACGTTCCATAATCATAATAACTGGGCTGGAATCTACTAACAGTCTTATCTGTCAGAAATTGTGACTCCGACTGCTTTGTGTGTCCATCATAAATTGCTAAATAAAAACAGAGCCTTTTAAATAAAAGCAGAGACTTGATGCCTCCAGCAGGGTGGTACAGAGGTCAAGCACCAGCCAACAACTGAGACAAAGCAAACAGACATGAAACAAAAGAATGCACAGAAACAGGAACTGGGTTTTCAGGCAAAGTCGGTTATGCCACTGAGAGTCACAAACAAGGTTTGTGTTTAGAGCACAGCACAAATACCCTGACTTGACAGGGCATGTTTCTCTAGATGTACACAATATGAGAATGGGAAGACAAAAATAACATCTGCTTTGATTGGTGTGACCTGGTTTCATATGAATCTGCCAACACTACAGTACAACTCTTGTGAGACTCTGTTGAGAGATCAACACTGTAATAAACATAGCACTTGGTAAAATATTTATATTTAAATATCAGTGTGACAATGAAAAGAAAAACACCCCGAGAAGTCATTTCTAAACAGGAACAATGGCCAGGTCATATGGGGAAACAGTATAATATACCGCATAAATTGTAGGTGTCTGAATGTTCAGAATTAGAGTCATGGCCAAGAGCTAAAAGCTCTTTTTGGGAAGTTTGACAAAAAAAGTTTGGGAAGTATTAGTTATACCCACTGCCTGAGCATTAAAAACACTCAGCTTAGACAAGGAACACTGGATTGTTCCTGATTAATCTTTTAAAAATGTACAAAGAAATATTAATGCCCACATGGGAAAAAAATACCTTACAGTATGTAGTAAGTATATTACAGTATTTACTACATCTTACTGCAGCATACAATAGTATGATCTGTAGCGAATTTATAAACTGTAGTAAATACTTGACAAGTTATTAGAGTAAGCTAGAAGACTGTGGTAAACTGTATTATATTACTAAAGTATTTAGTTGGTAATAGTTTTGTACTTTGTTAATGTGTATGCCATGCTGGAATATTATTTTCAATATTACTTTAGGATTTGCTGTATGGGAAAGTTTTACTAATGGGGAACAGTGTGTTCCAGTGTGAAAGACCAGATTCCCATTTCCTAAGGACAGTTAAACAATGCAGCAAAGATTTTCAACAAAAAATGAATAGCTTGTCAATATGTTTGGTTTTATTAGTTTTAAGGATTTTGTATGAATTGTATTATTACACTTTTTGCTTTGATCTGTGCAGTGAAGGTTCTAACACAAGTATATTTTGTTTATTTATTTTTTTTAACGCCATGCCAGCATCAAGGCTACTTTCATGGCAATTTCAAAATAAATTATACAAAGCTTTACATTACTTCACTTTTCACTACTTCACTTTTCACTTAACATTACTTCATTCTCGCTTTACATTACTTCATTCTCGCTTTAACATTACTTCATTCTCGCTTTACATTACTTCATTCTCGCTTTACATTACTTCATTCTCACTTTACATTACTTCATTCTCACTTTACATTACTTCATTCTCGCTTTACATTACTTCATTCTCACTTTACATTACTTCATTCTCGCTTTACATTACTTCATTCTCGCTTTACATTACTTCATTCTCACTTTACATTACTTCATTCTCACTTTACATTACTTTAGCCTCTTTCACTTAACATCTTTCATTCTACATTTACATTACTTTATTCTCGCTTTACATTTACTTTTACATTCATTACATTCTCACTTCATTCTTTACTTTAATTACTTTATTCTCGCTTTACACTACTTAACATTTTACTTCATTCTCGCTTTACATTACTTCATTCTCACTTTACATTACTTCATTCTCACTTTACATTACTTCATTCTCACTTTACATTACTTTATTCTCGCTTTACATTATTCTCGTAACTTTCATTCTCACTTTTACATCACTTCATTCTCACTTTACATTACTTCATTCTCGCTTTACATTACTTCATTCTCACTTTACATTACTTCATTCTCACTTAACATTACTTTATTCTCGCTTTACATTAATTCATTCTCGCTTTACATGACTTCATTTTCACTTTATATTACTTCATTCTTGCATTACATTACTTCATTCTCGCTTTACATTACTTTATATTACTTTATTCACTTTACATTATTTTCACTTTACATTACTTTATATTCACTTTACATTATTTTCACTTTACATTACTTCATTTTCGCTTTACATTCCTTTGTTTTCACTTTACATTACTTTATTATTACTATATTTACTATAAAGTTACTATAACAAAAGTAGTAGAATCACAACAAATTACCACATCATTACAATTCACTATAATATATTTAAGGTTCATTACCACTACAGTATTTACCACCGGAAAAAAAAAACTTTGCATGTTCTATAGTAAAGTTACTCTACAATGCTATAGTATTTTTTCCATATGGCTGCACCCATATAACTGAAAATATTCAAGAGTATTTTTTGCAAAAGGCTAAGAATGAAATACGTGTAAATTAATCATTTGCATCAAAATGCAACAATGCCATTTTAAACTGACTGTCCTTTAAAGTACATTAGTATTATAAAGTACATTAATACTACAATTGAATTGGGGATTGAGCAGTTTATTGAATCTTGTTTTTTTATATCTTTTATTATCTGAAAAAATATAGAATGTATCTTTCACAAAGATGCTGTCTGAGAACCAATATATCTTCAACCACAGGAAAGGAAGATTCCGGTTAAAGAGAACTCAGCCCTTAATCAGTAAGTTGTGGTTTCCCCGAACATTAGTGACATTCTCATAGTGAATGTCATTTCTACGTTTGTATGCGTGTTAGGAAACTTCTCCACTATTTTTAACAAAGTCAATAATAGTCTACACTGACTTTTCCGACAGAGGTCTGACGGTTTATCAAATTAACAATCTCTGCGATGTGGGTGGCCAAATTATGCCCTAATTACCACCATATTTATTATTTTCAGTCGCTCTTTGATTTACTAAGCGACTTTGCATAAGTTTCCCATAATTACCGTTCCTGTAATCCCTTCCTTTTTTTTCTGTAATGTTTTCAAGTCAAGGTTTCACTTTGCAAATTTCTTAATTGTTATGCGCACAAACAAGTACATTAGTGGCTGGACACACATAAGGGAATTTACATTTACAGCATTTGGCAGATGATAAGCTTATCAAGAGTGACTTACATTTACCTCTTTTATACAACTTAGCAGCTTATTGGGTTAAGGGCCTTGCTCAGGGGCCCAACAGTGGCAACTTTGTGGTTCTGGGAATTGAACTCTGATCTTCCAGTTAGCAGTCCAACACCTTAACCACTGCGCTACCACTTTCCAAACTCTTCACAAACACTCCTCGCACACATGGATAGACCTACTGATTAAAAGATATACATGGACTTTTAGGTTAGAAAACACCAAGAGGACTAAAAAACATTTATTTTTTCCCTGGTTATAATTGCTCTGGAACCGGAACCTTACAGAGGCAGATAGGATACTCGACAATTCACACCTTATCACTAGAGTCAACATTCAGTAACCTGAGTTTAGGACTAATCCTGGGACGCTTAAGATTTGAGGCAGCAAAGCGAAGCAGCAGTGTAGTTTAAATGAAATAAAAAGACCAAATTTTACACATTTGACTGTATGTACTTTATACCAGGGCATAAAAATGCTAGTTTTTGGCTACTACTGTAAAGTAAAATATATTCGGTTATCAGTAGCAATTTAGAGACTTTTCAGAACTTCATCTTTTCTAATAAAGAACTGAAAAATGCTTTGGCCTTCTTCAGCAAATGAACATTTTTGTTAGTGTTATAATAATTTAATTACTACTACTTAAGAAAGTATCTTCTTGTATGCCTATTATGGGTAAAGCCCTTTAGTGGTTGTGGCCAATTATCTATTTTTCCCTAATGTAGTAAAAGATTGTGTTTTGTAAAAAACACAAAAACAGTGCACTGTAGCGATCCATGTGCATCTGGGCCCTTATTCACAAAACATTTTATCCTAACACTTTAAAAGTTCTTTTAAATAGCAGTAAAAGTTTTTTTTAAGCTAAAACCTATTTACAAAGCTGTCCTGACAAAATTTTAATAGGGAATAGAGAAAAGCTTCAAGCTACCAGTAAGGGCGGGGTTAACCTCATTGCAGTGGATGATGTCAGCATGCTTACTAACTATGCACTCAGTGATTGGCTGATAGAGGAACAGTCTCTGTCAGAGATTTATTTATAGAAGTATTGTAGAGCGCAATTTCATATTATGTTTCGATATTCAAATAAAGATTTTAATGTGTTTATTGCCACATTCAAGAAAAAAAGTGTTTTATAATGCAGGCTAAGACTAATTAAACAAATATCAGTGGATATGCATATAAACAGCATTTACCGCCAAAGCGTATTATTGCCAAATGTTTACGTCCCGAGACAGTTTGCTGACGACAGACATTTTAGGGACATTTGTCACATGGTCTTAGTGACTTAAGAGTCCTCTTTACTATATTTCACAGATTTAGGTTTAATTTTATTTTTAACGCTTTGTAAAATAGTCTTAGAGCAAAACATTTAAAAAATACATTTAAGACTGTTCTTTATTTGAAAGATTTTCTCCTAAATTGTCAAGTTATTAGCTACTTTCAACCTTAGGATATTTTGTGAATACGGGACCTGATTATTAATAAACGAAATTAATCCAGTAAGGGTAAACACTTCCACCTAAATTTGCTGAACAATGCCAAAGCATTAACCCTTGCTTTACTAGAAGACTCAATGAACATTCATGTTCTGGAAGGAACATTGCTTATTATAACTGGCAATATTTTACTCTGGTAGCCATGTTATAAATAATGAAAGCAACTTTTTACATGAAAGGGGCATTGCAGTACTTTAATTAATGTGCAATTAAATGCTAAAAAATATTTTGGTTGGATAGTTGTGCTTTAAAATTTATTCAAAAATATGCCTGACACGTGATTTATACTTTTACTAGTGTGTATATATATAGCAGAACAGCTCCCTCTAGTGCAATATTAGTGCAGACATTATTGTTGACACAGAAAGTACAGCAGACAGAGAAATTAAATTATATTTTATGTCATCCACAATAACAAGTCCCGACAGCGCAGGACTTAAACATGTGCTTTATTTTGTGCAGCATTAATATGAAGCAATTTATAAAACAGCAGATAAACAGCACATTATTGCGCAATGTTCAATGGCAAATATGAAAAAAAGAGGAATAAGTGAACTTAATATAATCAATTTGAATAATTGATTTTAAATAATTACTTGTTAAGATTTAAATACCCCACAAAAAATATGAGTATTTTTTTCTTAAGGAAATAAAGTTCATATTGTTAGGAACATATATACAAAAAAACCTGTTATATATTTTAAAATTGTTTATATATAATATATATTATATATATATATATATATATATATATATATATAATATATATATATATATATATATATATATATATTAAAACCTCAGCATGTGATTAAATTACATTTCTATTGATTAGCGTATATTGTAATTCTATAATTTTAAATGTGGGAACAGAAAAAAAAAAAAAAAACTCCTGAAGCACATTTTTCTTCTTTAAAAATACACTGATTAATAGAGAAAAAGCCCTTTAATCAGATTCAGCTCCATAAACAGTGTCAGGCGTGTATATTTACCACTGCTGTAGTAATTAGTAGTTTAGAAATCAGGGACACTGCATGCTGATTATCTGTCACCGAGAAAAGAAAACAGACAGTGAAAACATGAATGCAAGCATAAAGTATACATTTATTTTTATTGGAAAACATTTATATATATATATATATATATGTGCATATTATTCATACACTTTTCACATCTTTGAGTCCTTGATCTTCTTTTATTTGTACATCTCAACAAAAACCATTTAAAGGAGCGTTCGGAGTGGAACAGTGGATTTCTGTATTGCCCACTGGAATAAAGACTCCTGTCAACATTAGGTGAGACTAAATCACCTTTTGTCTTGCTCTAATGGACCCTGTTTTTTTTTTTTTGTTTTTTTAGTCATACTGCAAGCCAAGCACAGATGAGATTTTTTAGACTGAACAAGAAGCTTCGACAAACCCACAAAAAGCAGCAGACACACAACTAGTTAAAGGAGTGGCAACATCTCCATCTGTGAATAAACTTTTTTTTTTTTAATTGTTTTAACATCAAAATGCAAATATAAGTGGGTGTGTACATATTCATCAGTTTTATATATGTCCTAAAAGTTGTTTAGCGAGAAAACTGTAGTTTAGGAGTATATGGCACATCTCAAAACCATGATTAAAACAAGCACACGGGTCATGCAGTTATAACTGGCGATGCAAGTTTACCAGACAAGCACGGTGGGAAACGATACATTTAAGTAGCTCAACACTGATAAATAGTATTGATGACTAATCTCCACTTTATTAACTTTAAACCCAAATTCAGTTTCTCAGTCCATGTATTTTATACATCAGTGCCTGTAAAATGTTTAGCCAGCAAACACACACAACAGCCCATTACCGTAAAGACAAACCTGCTAAATCCAGCTGCTGGCGCCTGTAAAACTTCAGCTCAGTAGCAATCATACACAATTTATAGATGTTTTAATACACATTATAATGTGCACAGTATCTGTGCATGAACATCCAGTTGTTCTACCTTTCATTTTTAGTCTAGAACAGAGCAGCAAAGCATGACTTCACCACAATGTGGCGCATGCAATTGTTCTCTAATAGAATGCAGCATTTTGATCTTTTATAACAATTATGACATTAATTAATTCGGTTATTTATATCATTTTAAATAGAAATGTTCACCACAACTTTATTTTGGACTTTACACTGCCAGAGTCTTCAAATTGTGGCAGATATAAAGATGTCTGCTCTGAAACGGCTCATGCAGGTATGCTTGATCCATTCGCATCTGCTGGGACCATGCTGCAATTTTTCTCAACATATTACACTTTAGTTCTATTGCAGTTGGTGTCTGTAATATTTGAAATTCTGAATTTTCACTGAAGTAAACGTCTGATCGTTTATTTTTCTAAAGACAGAGTGATCTTAGTAGGACAAGCAATGTAAAAGAGACAGGATGGAAAATGTCTTTTCACTTTGCAGTCATCATTTGCACAAACTCTACAAGAAACAGGAAAAGCAACAGATTAGTCATCAGGTAACAAACAATCAGATATGAAACTATAACTAATATATAACTAATGTAATACTTCAAAGATTTATGGTAAGCTATAGTAAAAAAAAAAAAAAAAAAAACACATTTTAAGTTGGCAAATATCTGATTTTTTCCCCTGTACAATGCAGATAAACCAAATAACTAAACTAAATCTATATTATTCAAAGCATTAAATTTATTTGGAAATAAACTCAATTTTAAATTTAGTTTACTAATGTTGCTTGCTTTGACCACTGCTAGTCAATTATTAGTGCTAATTTGATGCACACAAATTTGGGTCATGTCTAAAACACATTTTACTATTAAATGTCTAACTAACTGACTAAAACTCAAATAAACTTGACAGCCCTAATAACTGATTCCTACTATAAGCAAAAAAAAAAAGCTTTCTGCAGGTCTGCACGAAACCCTAGTTATGTATCCATTCACCTATTTTTATGTACATTTTGGATACATATTGCATAATAAATGCTGGATGAAAACTTCAAGATGTGCATAAACTAAAAATATGCATTTTTTTTACTGAGTAAAATAAACTTTAGACCAGATAAGAAAGTATGTTTGGGTGGAGAATAAATCTGAACATTTTTCTATACAATATATAAGAAAGAAATTGTGACTATTCTTGATGAGGAACATTAGCAAAACGCTCAAATACAATTTTTCTTTTTGATGTTTGTTAGGAAGTGACAATTTTGCTGTCTTTGACATTCGATTGAAGTGGTGCTTCATTCACAAATAGTTTATGAAATATTTTAGTTTAATCTGCATCTTTAGACAAAAACATAGCTATTAAATCTTTGTGTGCCAAAACTCACCTTCATAATTCACCTGCCCATCACCGTCAATGTCAGCCTCTCGAATCATCTCATCCACTTCCTCATCTGTCAGCTTTTCACCAAGGTTAGTCATGACGTGACGAAGTTCAGCTGCACTAATGTAGCCATTTCCGTCCTGAGACATGGCAAGATGAATCAGAACAAATAACCGAGGGCAAAGTTAAAAGATACACTTTACACAGCTAATCACAATAAAGCATTTACATGTTAATCAGGTAAATCATGTGCAGTCTCACCTTGTCAAAAACTCTAAAAGCTTCCCGGATCTCCTCTTCACTGTCCGTATCCTTCATTTTTCTGGCCATCATGGTGAGAAACTCTGGAAAGTCTATTGTTCCATTGCCTAATGAAGATAAAAAAAAAAAGCAAAACATACTTTGTCATCACTAAAGCAAAGCATCACTAAGTAAGCAATCAAATATTAGCAAAAAGCTGCTGGGTGCTTCCTGCACCTGTTATGTTATTGGTATTATTGTCATTTTTAACAGTTTTTAACATTTTTTTAAAATAACTTTTTTAGAGCCCTTGTTATTTCTATTTTTTTCTCAGCCTTCTTGTCTGAATATCTGTAATAAATTGTATCGGTAGTGGCCCTGAAAAACACATACATCCGTTGATAGCAAACAAACTGTTGTATTGCAGTCTCACCATCAGCATCGACTTCATTGATCATGTCCTGCAGCTCAGCCTCTGTGGGGTTCTGACCAAGTGAGCGCATTACAGTTCCCAACTCTTTGGTGGTAATGGTGCCATCTCCATCTTTGTCGAAGAGAGAAAACGCCTCCTTGAACTCTGGTGAATGAGATCACGTCATAAGTCTGGGTACCAACAAACACTCATTTTTATATAAAAGGAGCAAAAGATTTAAAAAAGGCCAGCGTTAGAAAATAATCACACCAAGTGAATGTATGTGACAGAAAATGGTGTCTACAAGATGCTTAAAATAAAGCTTAGCATTTCCTGATTATATTACATTTCACATTTGGAATCTGAACCATCTGGAAATATGCTGCATGCAAGCTATTTAACAAGTTTAGGAATCATGTATACATGCATATTATTCCCTTTTCTTTAATATAATGATGTTTATACAAAGGCAACAAAGAATATTGTTTTTATGATTGTTATCACATTTTTTAAAGATTGTGATAAACTATGTGGGGGGAAAAAACCACTTAATTTATATGTCAATTTGCACAGATTTTTTTTTTTTTTATTACAATGTGCATACTCTTTGTTCTTTACAATAAAGGGGGAACTGCAACAACATTAGTTATTTAATGGGTTAATAGAACTAGGAGCATCGACTTTACCTGCAATCTGCTCCTCAGTCAGCTGATCTGCCTGTAGTAACGAGAAAAGATAAGCGCAGTGTCATTACTCCGGTTGTGTCAAACTCCCACCCACATAGAACTTTGAGGGTAATGAAGGACATGCATAAATTCTCTCCAGCTGGAAATAGCTACTCTGGGTATAATTAGAGAATGCCACTAAGAGGGTCACTAATGTAGCACACATAAAAATATAACACTTCTCTAAGACCGTTCATTAATCAGCTGCTAAAACTGGGCGGATTCCCATCACGCTTTACTTACACACTTCTATGTTTCAGCCCAAAGCGACAAACTCTTCTCCCACCCCACCCCCCAACACACACACACCAATTAGACTGACTAACTCTGAGGCGTTCCAAAAAAGTGATTCTGTTAAAAACTAAATAAGGGCAAATAAATAAGATTTAAAAACATAACAGTAGACTGCCAAATTCTGTTTGCACAATAATCTTGCTGGTTGGCGCTATTAAATCTGTACAGAGTGTTTTGTTTTTGTATTCTTTATATTGCACTATTTGCACACATGCACTTTATATTGCTAAGACAACTTATTTTAGTTTTGTGTGTCTTCTGTGAAGCGGCTTTTTGTTGTTTTGTGTAATTCTGTGTTGTTTTGTGTAGCATCATGGGGTCCTGGAGAATTGTTGTTTCCTTTTACTGTGTACTGCATCTGCTATGTATGATTAAAATGAAATTCCTGAACTTCAAAAAGCGACATTGAACCTACACTCTGGCAACATCGTCTCAGGAAACAAAAGCATGCGAAAACAACCAAATTTGACTGCTCACATGACTGCAGACACAATCCAACCTACAAATCTGTTTAAAACCAAACAATCACTTGCAATATCTAAGCTGTTTGCTGAGCATGTGCAGGCTACAGCAGAGGTAAATAGGAAATGACATCTTTGCAACTGTTTATCCGTTGCCTTATACAAGCCAGATGTTGATCAAAGACTTTGAAACAGCATTTTAATGACTGAACCCTGCAGGTCTCAGATTTGCATTCCATCTCAACGTCCCTGTATTACAGATGCAGACTGAACTCAAATGTACCCTGAAGCATGGAATGAACGGCAAGCTCACAATAAGCTTTGGACAAATTAATTTAGCATTTAAATAACATGGCTAGCCAGTTTAAAATAAGTGGCAGCTAAAACAGCACTCACTAGAACACAGCACACCTGTCTTGCATACTATAAACAATGCAATATCAGATAATAGCGCTCTTTCACACACGGCTTTTAATCGGCATGCAAACGAACTGTTCAAACATTTATAGCATTTACACTATGATGATCTATGCAATGGAACAATACTTTGGTAGTCTTATTGTATATATAGCTACGAGTGTCCATCCGGTAGCACATCGAGGTAGCTGTTTTCACACCTTCTTTAAACACACTGGCAAATTTACTAAGGACAAATTTACTATGGACTTGCAAATAAATGTGTAAGAGTTAATTTTTTTTATTCCTCCCATCTTAAATTTAATTAAAACCTTATGATACCAGACTGATACAGAGCTGCTGTTGTATTAGGTGATGATGCTCTAAAAGTTTTTGGTAAGTCAAAATCTAAAAAGGTACAATTTGATGGCCAACCGTATGTGGACACCTGTCCAACACATACATGGTTTTGTTGGCTCATGTCCATTATGGAGGTCAGGTGCGAATGTCAGACAAGAGGTTGATGTGTAGCTGGCCTTACAGTTCATTCCAAAGTTGACAATGGAGGTCTTCCGCACTAAGCTTGGTATGTCATGCCTTGAAGAAGCTTGCTTTGTGCACAGGGCCATCGTTAAGTTTGTGTTAAATTAGAACAGGTTTGGGCCCTTCCATGAAAGCAAGTTTTAAATCAAGAACAACATTCTGTACAATTTGTGGTGACAGTTTGTGGAAAGCCCACATATGGGTGTCAGCTAAATAAACCCACTAGAACTGCTATACATCATTCTCTGTATATTTATCTGTTAAGACACACAAATCTACTGTATAATAACATTTCTACAGTTGTGTGTGAATATATGCATAGATAGATCTTATTATATACTGTATTAACTTAATTTTGTCGCCTGGCACGATGCATTTAAATCTAACCCTAATTTAATCCTTTTAGTTTTATAAACAGGATGTCGACTGACAGCATGTTCAATTGCTTGATTGAGTTCCGACGTGGCTTACAGTGTTTATGTATGCTAAAAGTAAATATAACTTGACTTAACATTAAGCTAAATGTTTACATACTGGATATGTTTCCAGCCCTCTTACCAACAACTATCCTAAAGAATGTTTTTTTGAGTTATATTATACACTTCATACAGTAAATGAGTAAAAAGGAACATCAGTAACAGAGTGCCGCAAGGTCATCACCAGGGAGGAATTCGAAATCAGTAAATGGTAGAAAAAGGCATATCACCCAAACTACTGACTGGTGCTGTAAAAAGCCAGGATTGTGCGACTGATCACAGTGGTTAGGGTGTATTAGAAGATCCGGGTTTGATTCCAGACACCACCATGTTATTACTGCAGACCAGCTGTTGTTGTAGCTCAATACAGAAGTTTTAAACATTACAGACGTTATTTAATTGAACAGACACAAGTCTGTACAGCATAATTCTTTTTACATAAATGAGATACAAATATCTGTAAACTGTTTAGTAATAGTCACAAGGGAGTACAACGAAACTATAGTTGCTCACAACAACAATCTTCCCCTTTCGGCTGTTCCCTTTTAGACGTCACCACAGCGAATCACCTGTCTCCACCTAACTCTATTCTCTACATCGGGGTGGGTAATCTCAGTCTTGGAGGGCTGGTGTAATGCAGACTTTAGCTCCAACTTTTTTTTCACACACTTACCTCGGAGTTTGAAGTATACCTAGAAAGATCTTGATTGGCTGTTTTAGGTATGTTCGATTAGGGTTGGAGCTAAACCCTGGAGGACACCGGCCCTTCTGGACAGAGACTGCCCACCCCTGCTCTACATCCTCTTCATTCACACCTCCTAACTTCATGTCCTCGTTTATCGCATCCATATACCTCCTCTTTGGTCTTCCTCTTTGTCTTCTGCCTGGTAGCTTCATTTCTAACATCCTCCTACCAATATATATTCACTATCCCTCCTCTGTACATGTCCAAACCACCTCGATCTGGCTTCCCTGACTTTCTCCCCAAAACATCTAACATGAACTCGTTCCTAATCCTGTCCAACCTCGTCACAACAGCTATAGTGCACTAAAAAGTAAAACGATGCCTAAAAATAAGATTTTAAAAGATTAAAATGAAAAAAGCTCATTTATTAGTGTGCATAACATCTCTGACACACTAATACTGATTTCAGGCACACTTTCCATCTGAAGAGATGTGACCTGCAATGTACATAAATGTGTGTGTCCGTAGTAAGGGTTGACTGGATAAACCAGAGAGTCCATTAGAAAGTAAACATCATGTTTACAGGAAACCTCATAGCCTAAAGTCGAGTCAAATGCATTTTTAATGATTTAACCCTTGCAGTGCCTGTGGCAGCTGCTGAGTCTGTTCCTCTATTGCAGATCCAGTGTGGAGCCTCTGCAGATGATTTGGTTCAATGCAGAGAGAAGAAGGGGGGAGAGATGGAGGATGGAGGATGGGGAGGGGGGAGATGGAGGGATGGGGGAGGGGGGGTGGGTAGAACTGCCACCTTAATACACACTTGTGTGCAAATTCTGAAGCTATATTTTTAACACACATTCATAACCAGGAAGTAACAACGTTTCTCTATACAATAAGGCTGTAAACGTGTTATAAATCATTATTAGTGCGCATGCTTAAGCGTCTGCTAGCCTAGCGACAAGCAGACCGGTGGAATTTTCTAGAAAGCTAGCATGCTAAGAAAGTTAGCAGTTAGTTGAGTCAGCTCTGCTACCTAAATTAACCTGAGGAAGTTATTTTTGTACCACCTGTTATTAACCCGCCCATTTATTTTCTCCTAAAATTAGCGTATCATTAAACGTTAGCCAAAATAACGTTACACTATCAGTAAAGAGAAAACATGTCATTTAAAATCCGTAAGGTGTCTTTATCAATATTTATTTAGTTAACCAGTCGTTTAACATTAACCGCGAGCTCTTTAACTAAAATCTCGCTCACTAAGATGTCGTCTGTACTGGAACACCACAAGCAGCCATATTCAAATGCGGTGTGCGTAGCTTAGCAGCTCATCCCATAAACGCAGTACAATAAAAAACGCCCATTACAGTTAGCTCATTTTAACAGCTGCAGTTTCAACGTGACAATTTTGCAGAGCTTGAATTGTTGCATGACTTTCGTTAGTCAGACACCTTGCAAAAGCCGCATAGCGTTTCTACTTACCATTTTGTTTACCGAGTGATTTGCAGGAACTCCGCAGTAAAGCGAGACTTTGAGTCTGTCAGACTGAAATATGAGTCGATATCCGGTCAGGTATTTTACCAAAGCGCCAGGTGAGCCTAACGTCTCGAAATATTAAACCGGAAACTGAGATGAAGCTCAATCTTCCGCCGTCAAACTGCAAACCAGGAGAGGAAGGTGATCCGCCTCCTGTCACACCATATCCCTCCGCCGAATGACGTAATTCATGAGCGCAAGACACCTTTTTATTATTATTATTATTATTATTATTATTGTTGTTGTTGTTATTGTTGCTATAATTATTTTACAATTACAACATTATCCAGAGCGACTTACATTTATCCCTTTTATACAACTAAGCAATTAAGGGCCTTGCTCAGGGGCCCAAAAGTGGGAACCCACAATCTTCCAGTTAGCAGTCCAACACCTTAACCATCTTAACCACTGCCCTATCACTTCCTCATCGATGTTATTATCAATACCAATAATTATAATAAAAATCATCAATTACTTACTAATTAAATTGTTGGTAGTAATAGTTATGGTGTGGGTTTTGAAATATATATTTTTTTTTTCATTTCTGTTCACAGACGCTCCCCATCCAATCTGGCTGAGCTTGAGCAATTTTGCAAAAAAAATTTTATTCTTAAAATGTGCAAAGCTGGTAGAGACATACCGCAAAAGACTTGCAGCTGTAATTGCAGTGAAAGGTGGCTCTACAAAGTATTGATGCAGGGGGGCTGAATACAAATGCACACTTTTCAGATTTTTATTTGCTTAAAATTTTAAAAACCATTCCACTTCACTTCACTTCACTTCACAATAATGTGCTACTTTGTGTTGGTCTATTACATAAAATCTCAATCAAAAACATTTAAGTTTGTGCCTGTAAAGTGAGAAAATGTGAAAAAGTTCAAGGTGGGAAAAGTGGGGCTGGGAATCGAACCCACAATCTTCTAATTAGCAGTCCAACACCTTAACCACTGCATTATTACTTTCACAATGATCTAATTATCAATAATAATAATAATAATAATAATGATACTCATCATCAATAATTACTTATTAATTTAATTGTTGGTAGTAATAGTTATGGTGTGGGTTTTGTATTTTTGACATATTTATTACAGAAGCGAACTAAGCAGCATTCCTTAATTCATTAAATTGTTAATTTTTTTTAATGTTTGATCTATTCTTTTATTATTTTCTCTATATTATGGCCAGGTTTGCAGTGAACCTGGCGACGAAGTTACTCTGAATGAGACACACACACACATAAACTTACTTACTTTTACTTACATTAAAAAATTATTTAAAACAGATAACTAACTAAGCTGTAGAATTACAGTGTAACTATATTTTATATTATATATTAATATTTTTAGTGTCTGAACGGCGAAACCTGAACTTCTCTATGTTATGGTCAAGTCAGAAAAAGTTTCTCTACTCGCTAGAAAAAAAATTGCAACACAATCAGCTGAGCCAATTTACTGTATCTGTCCAGGATATCAAAACAAATCTGACGTTTTGCCATATGCTTCATGAAACTCTTTAGTGCCTGTTCTCATAGTCTAATGTGCTCTGATTTAAGTAGTAGAAAATTATCTATCATGGCTTGTCTTTTGCATGTACCTTTCAACACAGCTATGCCGTGCATCACATCAGGAAGAATATTATGTTTGACAATAAAGACAGCCACTGGCGACATGATGTGAATTCTATGTCTGATTATCCTTCTGCTTAAGGATACCATTTTTATCTGTGATGTGCATCTCATTTTGGCACACAGTCGGTAATGCAGAACCAGCACATTTGCATATTTCTGTTCTGTGCTTTGCCGAATGACAGCTCCAGCAATGGCTGAAACAGCTGGCAGTGATCTGAAACTGGCGAGGATAAGATTCTTCAACTTTAGGACACATGAAGCAAGTGCAACCAAGATGAACAAACCCTAAACAGCAATTCAAACACAGCACTTTGCCTAATATCCAATTTAGCATTGCTTTGATCATGATAGCAATAAGATTAAGAAGAGAATAAGTACAACAGACACCAAAAAAAATAACTGCAATGTTCACAGCCTGGTAAAAACAGTTTCCCTCATAGTTCTCCCTCTGTCCACTAACCATGTCCCCGAAGCCTGTAGTGCTAAAGGTCACGAAGCAGAAGTACATTGACTCCAAGTAGGTCCAACCTTCAACAGCAGAGTAGAGTCCTGATGCGGCACATGCTACCAGAAACCAAACTGCCACCAAAATTAGTGCAACCTGGTAAACAGAGGGCTTCCAACTCTCATGCCCATTTCTTGTGCCACCTGGCCGTGTGGTGGACTGAGAAAGAGCAGCTCTTTGACTATTGTTAAACAATTTGTTCTCATGGAATCTACTCAATACATGTGCTACAAGAGTGAGGACACGTTCCAGAAAAAGGTTGAACAAGAGGATGGCTGCAGCACATCCTATCGGCCCAAAGAAAATGAGGAAGATCTTTCCAGAAGTGGTGGATGGTGCTGAATGTCCATATCCTGAAACACAAGTCAATGCGTAAATATATACATTTGGTCTGCAGTCAATAATGCTCATGGGTAAAGGGACATGGCATGCTTACCCCATTACACCACTGTGCTGCATTGTTAAACTTACAAAACACACAAAATTTTACCTAGCTAAGGTTTCAAGAAAGTGGCCTGCAAACTAAGCTATTATCATATCTTAGTAGATCCACATCTCAGATACCCAGAGTTTAAACTGGCTTTAAACAGTAAATCTTATAATCCTGGTTCACAGCCTCAGCAACAAGATGAAAGACGGATAAATCTGGAATTATGTGATGGAAATCAATAAGAAGTGGTTTATCCAAATATCACTGCTTGCATGTAAAGTTAAATGTCTTTATTTGTCAGATGTACTCTACAGCACCGTAAAATTTGTTTCTTTGCATATTCCATTTTAGAAGTTTTGGGGTCAGAGCAGAGGGTCAGTTCATAGAAAGGGTTAAGGGTCTTGCTCATGGACCCAGCAGTGGCAGACTGGCGGTGAAGCGGCTTGAACCCTGGTCTTCCTGGTCTTCCAGTCAACAACTCAGCATCTTAACTAATACTGTTTCTAATTAATTTTACAGAAATCTTGATTTACTGAGCAATTATGTCCTAAATTTTTGTTTTTTTACACCAGAGAAAGTGGTAAATGAATTAACTACTATCAATAAATAAATTAAAATATTTTGAATATTGATGTATAATATGAAAAAAGAAAAAAAAGACAGAATACTATGTTTTTAGAGTTTTTCCCCCCCCAAAATATTAAATAAATATTAACATTGTACAATTACTTACCAATGGTGGATATAACAGTTGTTACAAAGTAAAAGGCTCCAGGAAAGTCCCAAATAGTTTTTTCACCTCGCACCCAAATTCCAGCATTATTAGCCACCTTATAGTCATTCAACAGCACCTGCAGGTCCAGCCGACTCACACTGTGCTCCTGCACAAAGTCACTTATTTTTTTCTCCCATTTTTTGTAAGCTTGACGTTCGGATGGTTCTTCCAAGGCTGAGAAGACAGCAGCCCCAAAGAACATGTACAGTACTAAGACTAAGCCCAGTAACACAATGCGGGCAGTGTCTGTATTAACCATAGGCTGCCCACAGCAGCAGGAGTTGCTGTCCCTTGTGAACTGTGGTATATGCACAAACATTGCACAATTATTGATCAATAATATAGAAGATGCAGATGCAGCTGTGCAACTCGGTAAGCATACGGGTAAGCATAAGCTGCTACAGTGCTTATGTACATAAATGACGTTTATTAGTCTTATGAGTCCATGATTAACCTCAGCTTTTTATGGTTTATGAGGTGTTTTTACAGTTATATTGCAGGTTATAATATTATGGTTATGACACTGCTTCAGTTAGAAACCTTTTCAGACATTAACAAAATGTCAGACAAATCCATGCTTACAGTGAACACATCAAGTACCGCATCAAGTATTGTTACCAATTGTTTAGGGTTATGTTTGTTTCGCTGGGGGTTGTTTTGCTGGGGTAATTACCTTTGCAATCACACAGCTGCCTTTTACAAACAGAACCATTTTAGTAATATAAAATAAAAAAAAAAACGTAACAAGGTATTTACAATCTGTAAATATATATATTTACATTTACAGCATTTGGCAGACACCCTTATCCAGAGCGACTTACATTTAGGGGTTAAGGGCCTTGCTCAGGGGCCCAGCAGTGGTGGCTTGGTGAAGCTGGGAATCGAACCCTCAATCCTCGGGTTGGCAGTCCAACACCACTTCCCCTATATATCTTTCATAAAACACACACAAGTTATTTATTTATATCAGGTATAGCTGTGGTATTGATCTGCCTACATTGGTATTTCCAGCAATATAAAACAATAAAAAACCTTAAAATAAAAAAAAATATTAAATGTATATATAAACCTTCTAACTATATATATATATATATATATATATATATATATATATATATATATATATATATAAAATATTATATTATATTATATTATATTATATACACAGTTAATGTTCGAATACAACACCTTAGCATAACTGTGACTCGAATTATTGTTAGCCAATGATGGCACAGAACTACATTACCCATAATGCAAAGGTTTCTAGGAAACGAGAGCAAAACTCCGTGTTACAACTAGGGAAACTTGTGATCTGTCTTTGACTATTAAAAGCAGTTTTAAACACTACATAAAATTTATTAATAATTTGTAGAGGTTAATTCGCTGAGGATTTTTAGGGCTCAAAATGTCTTCATTGAGGTAAAGTTTACATCCCGGAAGTACTCGAATCACAAATGATTTTTTTTGTGGATTGTATATTTTTTTTAATTTACTTGTTCGTTTTATTATTTATGTTAAAATGTGTAATTTTAATGTTAAAATTATTCAGATTGGTGTTGACCGAATTTTGCATTTCTGTATTGCCACGTGTGCTGCAGGTTTGTTTGCTGCATGTCGTGTATAAAAGGAAGGGGCTTTTTTTTGTATAATAAAATATATCTCTCCGAGGATTTTTCTATAACATCATGCATTTTAATTTATAAAGAACGTCCAAACAGTCACCCTTTTACAGTTATTTCGTTTCCCTTCGACTATAATTTTAATCTAATAAATGTTGATGTATTTAATATATTATTGTAAATACGCTGCTTAAAACTACTGGACCTTTTTAGTTAATTAATAAATTACTTTCCAACTTTCTTTGTCATGTTATTGCCATAACAAAGTTGTGACATATAAGTCACAATAAATTGCATACTAGAACTTTAAAGCTACAGTTTGCTGTTTCCACTTGTTCTATTAAATTTGTAATTATGACACAGATTGTCATTAATCTATTGCATTGTATTTCTTTTCCTGCTCTACAAATGTATGAGTCTGTTAAGAAAAAAATAGGGCATTTAACCCCATGTCTTCCCCCCCTAATAAAAAATGGATTTTATGCCCCATGTTTATTGTTCAGTGTCTCCGGAAGTGTCCGAGTAACAAATATGCAAAATAACTAAACACAACTTATCTGAAATATTTGTTATAAATGTTTTTCACTGTGGAACATTTCCGAATTAAACTTAAATTTTAAATGGAAATAAAATTTGTCTTTAACCACGGTCATGTGACTCTCATTGATAAAAGTAAGCAGAAAAGATCAGCCTCAGCCTAAAACCCTTAGCCAGCTCAAACTGTTGTGTAACCTTTAAAAGTGCTCCTAAAGCCAACCAGTTAAATAGATTTCTGCTCTATTCCCACCCCAGTGATCAGACCTATCTAATAGCAAGGTTGGACCCCAGAGTAAATCATTAAGCTCCTGAGTTTAGCTTATCATTAATAAGATGTTGAACTTTAGGCCTGCTACAAAATTGGAGAACATTCTAGTACACAAGATTCAGAACTGGGAAGACAGGAGTGTGTGTCGGAAACAACACATTCATGTTTTTTATGTTACAGTAAGTCTGATCAAACCAAGACTATATTACAGCGTAGGGCTGAACCCGAGCGAGACAATACACCCTCAGTTGGAACATTAACCTCTTTATTGATTACAACCTTTTGTCTTCATCATTTCAGTTCTGCTGTGTTCACTGGATCCTGATGCAAAGTTCATCTCAGTGTGCTGAACGAGCCGACATTACATCTGTTACGCTAACATCTGTATTTGACCAGAAACAGACCTGAGACTCCTGTCGTTGTTGCTGGATAATTCAAGCAACTATGGCAAAATCTGGATATGGCTATTACCGGACTACTATTTTTCTTGCCATGTTTGTGGGCTATACACTGTATTACTTCAACAGGAAGACCTTCTCCTTTGTAATGCCTTCTGTAATGCAAGAGATCACGTTGGATAAAGATGACTTGGGTAGGAGCACATCGTTTCATTGAACTAGTTCTTCGTATGTTTATTTTGCATGCATCTCAAAGTTGTCAGACTGAGTACATCCATATTTATATAGTGTACTAACAACCTATATCGAATGAGTTCATAGTCGGTTGAGATTACAATCATTTTCTGACTTTTGTCATTGTTGTATTTGTGCATAATGCATGTCCAGAGCTTCTTATTATCCTAAAACAATACTGGCATCAGTTAGGCTGACCTAAACTGAGAATTGACATCGTTTTTTAATATCCTGTGTCATACATTCCAAGACACATTCTGATATAAAATGACTTTCCACACAGCATAAAGAATTCTTTTATCTTTCCACACTCTAGGTCTTATCACCAGCAGCCAGTCACTGGCCTACGCTATCAGCAAGTTCATTAGTGGGGTGCTTTCTGATCAGATAAGTGCACGATGGCTTTTCTCTATTGGTCTTTTCATGGTGGGTGGCATCAACATGCTGTTCTCACAGTCCTCCACAGTGGCCATGTTCGCTGGGCTGTGGTTCCTAAATGGACTTGGCCAGGGATTTGGGTGGCCGCCATGTGGAAAAGTGCTCCGAAAGGTATAAACTTTAACAAATAAACCACACTATTGGCTGCTACAGAATCTTGAAAAGTATAAATATTGTATAGACTTAGCCGACAATTTTATCATATGTTTATGGAACCATCACTACCACACACACACACACACACACAAATATCTTAAAGACAGTAAGTACAGTAAGTATACAGTAAGTGAAAATACATAAATACATATATCTTGTCTATTATTATCTACAGAGGTTTATTCTGAATGAACACGAATATGTTCTGTGTGCAGATAGTATAAATGATGCACTAGTAACTTTTTAGATTTGGTTTGCTCAAACAACTTGACTTACACACTTCATTAATGACCCAGGAGTTGCTTGTGCCTTCACTATGTTTGCTTTGTTGTTAGGAAAGTTCTAAATTACATATAAAATACATTTAAATACAAATACATTTATAACCTAATAATAAAAAATGTTATTTAAAATACTGTAATTTTACTAGTGGCACCACCAACCCTTTCTAATCTTTTGTAATGTAACAAACTCACAGACCAAAGAAAGACTGATAAAATATCACAAATGGGCTGTTAGGGATTGTTTTTAAAAGTTCTTAATAATGTTATAAAAAAATAGTCCTTGCTAATTTATTCAAATGATGCATCTGAGGAACTGTAAAAAGAACTTGGATAAAATGCTATTCATTGTTCTATTTTGTGGACTCGTCTTCCCAGCAGCCCTTTTTTCAGGGGTTTTAAGTGCTCTTTTATTTTTCACGCATTGGGGTTAAAAGATGTCCCAGGTACTGGTGGGATTTACTTGGAAAAAAAAGTATACAAAAGTTAATCTGGACTATGTGACTGACTGCTTAGTAATTATTTATGTGGTGGACCGATTTTAGCACAGAAAAGGCAAATATTGTAGCATGTGTTGTCTATAGCAACAAATGGGTAGGCTGTACCTACAAAATGCATGTATGTAAAATGTGTTAATAAAATTACCAGTGATTATAAAATAAATTTAAGGTTTATCTTAAAACTAAACTATGCATTAGCAAGCTAAAAGATTTTTTACTGTATTAAAAGCCAAGTTGCTGCTGACAAACTTTTCTGATTATAAATTAATAATAAATGACTGAATGAATTTTCCCCCAGTGTGACTCTGTATTTATCTCTTCAGTGGTTTGAGCCGTCTCAGTTTGGGACATGGTGGGCAGTGCTGTCTTGCAGTATGAACCTGGCTGGAGGACTGGGGCCAATTATTGCTACGCTGCTGGCTGAGAGCTACAGCTGGAGGTCTACTCTGTTCATCTCAGGCATGACTTGTGTGGTAATGTCAGTTTTTTGTCTGCTGGTGATCCAGAATGAGCCAAAAGACGTTGGACTTCCCAATATAGAGGCCAGTGCAAAAAAAGGCAAAGCAGGTTTGAGCATTTTGGTCTGTTCATGGTATACAGTTAAAATTTGGTGTTAATGTTGACTGTCCTGCAGTTCATTTTTTTACAGGAGAAATTAGTTGATAAGAGCAGCTTGCTATAAACACTCACATATACATTTCTAGCATTTAGCAGACACCCTTATCCAGAGCAACTTAGTTATCCAACTGAGCAGTTGAGGGTCTGAAAGGTTCTGTATCTGTTTACATTGTAGATTAGGATTAAAAATAATATAAATCTTGTTGCATGACGAAATAAGTGAAAGATTTTACATTTATATGTCTAGCATTTGGCAGACGTCCTTATCTAATGCATTCAACTGAGCAATTGGGGGTTAAGAACCTTGCTCAGTGGCAACTTTGTGGTGCTGGAGTCAAACCCTGATCTTCCAATTAGCAATCGAACAATTTACTGTGTAGCTAGTGTATCTGCAGCAAGACTTTATATTTTGTCTTATATGCCCACTCTCAGAAGCCGTATCGAAGCAGATCATTAAAGTTTTGACTGTTTATGCATTTTACCTTAAACTTTTCTTTGTTTAACATTACCGAGATTAATTTACCATCAAAGAGAGAGCTGTTTTTTTAATCACATTGGATTAGGTTACAATGATTCTACTGCTGTCCATGTTTACCTCGCATAAGTTATCCATCGGTACAGAGTCCATAATTTAAATGTGCAAGAGAAAGCTTTTTATCATGAAAAAACCTAAAAGGAAAATAGACTGTGCCCTTGTACAATTGAATCATGGACTCTGTTCCTAAGGGTACCCTATGTGCTGTAAGCATTGAAATCATTGTAACAGATTAAAGTTAGACTATTGGAGGTTAGAGTAAATAAGGCTTAATCTCAGAAGTTGTATGAAAGCAGATGCTCACACTTACATTTCCAGCATTTGGTAGCAACCTTATCCAGTGCGACTTCTATTTATCTCATTTATACAACTGACCCATTGGGGGTTAAGGGCCTTTGCTCAGGGTCCCAGCAGTGGTAACTTGGTGCTGGGAATCGAATATGGATCTTCCATTTAGCAGTCCAACACCTTAACCACTGCGCTACCACTTTCCACCGTTTAGGCATTTTACCTTAAACTTTACTTTGTTGGTCATTACCAAGGTTAAGTTTCTGCGAAAGAGAGAGCTGTTTCTAGGAATCACATTCAATTTGGTTATAAGTTGCTTCGTTTATTTATGTATACTATTGAGTACAATCTGCAACATTAGCTCACTGCAGCCAACATTTGTGACACATTTCTCTGCACCAAGAAAAATAAATCCCATTAGCTGCAAGGCTTCAGTTTTCTGCTCTTCCTTCGTCTCTTTTTCCTTCTTTTTGTAAACCTAGCTCCAAATCTGTATTTTTTATTTATTTTTTAAAAATCTGATTAGTAATTTGTGCATTAGTTTTTAACTAAACTTCCAGAATAGTAATTACTATAATCAGACAGGCATTAGTATGTTATTATCTCGTGTCTCTGTCAATAAAGCGGTGCAGTGGCTGTACATTTACATCTACAGCATTTGGCAGACGCCCTTATCCAATTAGGGGTTAGGGGCCTTGCTCAGGGATCCAGCAGTGGTAGCTTGGTGGAGCTGGGAATTAAACCCACAAGCTTCGGGTTGGTAGTCCAACACCTTAACCACGAGCCACCACTTCTCTAGTAGTGTTTAATCTATGTTGTAGTTGTAATCTTCTGTAATTTATATGTACCTGATGTCACAGTTCAGTAAAAGCAATGTAGACAATTCAGTAATGAGTTAAAATTAAAAAGGTTTTCGGTCCAATACAGAGAATTTTAATGAAATACTGATTTTAACATTAGATGCAGTCGGTTGGGATTAAATTTTAAAAAATGGCCGTTTAAACGTAAAGTTTATTCTATTTTATTCTATCAACTAACTTTCCAACATCAATTTCTGTTTTCAGCCTCTAGGAAGGATGAGAGCACCTTGAAGGAATTTCTTATGTCTCCATATCTATGGTTACTGTCATTTGGATACCTGGTAGTGTTTGGAGTAAAGACTGCTTGCACAGACTGGGGACAGCTCTTCCTCATCCAGGACAAGGGCCAGTCAGCATTGATGGGTACCATGGCTTGATTATTAAAGCATCTACACACTGCTAAAATATACAGAATGTGCAAAAACTTTTAATGAAAGTGTTTGACTTCCATATTTGCAAGTAGCATGAGAAAACAGCCCTGGTATTTAGGTTTCATAGCTTGAAGTGTGACTGACTTTTCCACAGGCAGTTCTTACATGAGTGCCTTGGAAATTGGAGGTCTGGTGGGAAGTTTAGCTGCTGGATATCTGTCAGACAGGGCTGTGGCGCAGGTAAGTTCACAGTTTCTGTTTCTGCTTCTTGAAAAGTGGAAATAGTTTAGGAAAAAAGTGTTTGATAATATGTTTTGTCATTGTCAGCAAGGACTGCGTGCATACGGTAACCCACGACATGGACTCCTACTGTCAATGATGGCAGGAATGTATGTCTCCATGTATCTCTTTCGAACCACTGTCACTCAGGATAGCTCAAATGTAAGTCTAGCACTTTTTATTTATTTATTTTATTTAAGCAGTGATTTGAGTTCTTTATTTTTATTTAATATTAATCATTTTATTAATACCATGTTAATAAAATGTATGAAACAGGTTTGGATTCTTGTTCTGGGTGCTGTTTTTGGCTTTTCTTCTTACGGACCAATTGCTCTGTTTGGAGTCATTGCTAATGAAAGTGCTCCTTCCAACTACTGTGGAACATCACATGCTATTGTAGCCTTAATGGCAAATGGTAAGATCATAAAATAAAACCAAGTTTCTTCAAGAGCTGAATGCTTAATTAAAAAAAAAAAAAGTTCTGTATTTGACATAACTTTTGGTGATGCTTTTCTTGCCAGTTGGAGGTTTTCTGTCTGGGTTGCCATTTGGCACTATTGCAAAACACTACAGCTGGGATACAGCATTCTGGGTAGCAGAGGTAACCTGCGCCATCACTACAGTCAGCTTTTTCCTTCTCCGTAACATCCAAACCAAGATGGGACCTGCTCTGAAGAAGACGGACTGATTAACAGTGTCACTGGTGCTTCCTGCAAATATAAATCTCAGCGTTTTCACTAATGTGAGATATTTAACACTAATGATTGCTGTAAACATGAACTTTGTCAGTTTGTTCACTGTAAAATAAATAGGAAGTATTTTGGTGGTAGTGATTTGCTTAAATCTAACAAATCTAAAATAAAAAAAATTGTATCCAAAGAAGTGAAGTTTCTCAAAATATTGATAAAAAATGGTTTTGTAGCAGTAAAACTCTTAATTACTTTTTCTTGCTCCGATTTGAAGCACATACATTGATGTAGATGTCGTAGTTGATTACACACCGTAACTTTATAATTTACAGATTGTAGACCCAAAAACCATTAATTTAACAGATTTTGTAAATGCATAATTGACCTGCTGTATAATGTGTTTACTTAACAAATTACTCTTTTCTACTTTTAACTCATTAGTCTTGCCAATGCAATTATAAAATCTGTATTTTGTATCAGTGCCAGTATTTTACTTACAATGTTTTTTAAAGTAGTAACAAATTTCTTAAATAAATGTTTATATTTTATCAAAACTTGTATATATTATGCTTTCAAGGGAATAGAAGCTAAACAACTCCAACTGACACTGAGGCAATTCACCACAGTTCTACCTCTTTATTGTTACTAATGTCTGTATGGTTATGGAAATAAAAAGTTTTTGAATAACACAATGAAAACATTTATATTAAATAAAGATATTGAGATTTTTAAAGTTTAATTTTACAGTGAAATTCTTATTTTTACAATTTTGGTGGAACAGTACGGTTTTGGAGAGATTGTACAGAATGGTGCTAGAAACACAAGACTGTTTACCAATAAATAAGTACATTCCAAAACAATCCTGGATAAAGTCCATTTGCTCTTTTCGCTCCTACTGCAAACCTGGTTTAGCCACCAATTTGGCATCCATGCTTATAATTTCATCATTATTTGAAATATATTTAGCGAATTTCAGACATCAGAAAACAATCCATGTTATATACAGTTGGTTGTGAAACCTAGACAACGTTACATCAAACATGTGACCTGTCTGCTCAGGAACCCGTTCCAAATGTACCGGTCTTCTCTGCTACTTCCAGAGCACTCTTCAGATTTTGGTCAAAAAGTTCACATCTGAAATAAAATACCAATATTTATAAATACTGCTTTTTACAAATGATGTATCAAAGAATAGACTACCTACATAACACTGGGGCACCAACCTAATGGGCATCTCCAGAGAGTAGAAAGGATTCTTTAAGGCAAAGTCTGAATAGATTTCATAGATCTTCCTTAGAAGTGCATCGACACCAGACTGGCGAGGATCTGCTAGCACGATGAACTTGATTCCTATTAAAAATGGACTTAATGTTAAGTAGTATTTATTTTTATTTATAAGAATTTGTCAGAACTTGTTTGTTAAAGAAAAGGAATGTGTTGATTTTCAGTAAAGTGACATTAGTAATACACATGGGCAAGCAGTGTAACAACTGTATCTGTAGTTCAAACACGTGTTAAAACTGGATTAATGGTTTATACATATGTATGTAACTATTTAACTATCTTTAAGGTGGAAGAACAATGTCATGTCTAATAAGTGGCCAACACCACATACACTTGGCGGGGTGCTACATAACACTATGATCCCACTACCAGGTAAATTTTGCTGTTTCATTAGGAATGATTCACCACCCAAATAACATCTGGTCAGCTGTGGGCTTAAAATAACTTCTTTACATTAGGAAACAGGGTAAAGGTGTCTGTGCAGAATTGTTGGGCTACAGTTAGTCAATTTTAACCTATAATGCGACGTTCACTCAAAAAAAATGTTATGAACAAAGAAATGAGATGGGTGTTTCATTCACAGGCCCCACGTTTTTCCTGAGTTTATTTTCCAGGACATTTCAAATTTAATTACGGCAAAAAATAAAAGATATGGGTCACAGATTCCCAGACTAAAGTAATATATTCCGTACCCCAGAAGTTATAAAGAAGTACAGATTATTATCACACTAAAATCAGAAATGCCCCAAATATGTGCATACACACACTAAGCTTCAGATGATAAACTCTGCATTTGTTTATGATAAATAAATAACGACTGGACTGTTCCTCAACAACAGTCTGCATAAAATGAAATAGAATAAAATAAAAGCACAGACTGTCCAGGTGCTACAATTACCACGCTTTGGAGATGCCCAAAGCGTGGTAAATTACAGGGACAGAAAATTAATCCTGGAAATTACCAAGTGCCGGGATTAATACCAATTTATATTCAAATTCATTGTCATTGTGCAAGGTACATGTACAGAGCCAATGAAATGCATTTTTCGCATATCCCATCTTAGTAAGTTGGGGTCAGAGCGCAGGACAGGTTAAGGGTCTTGCTCAGGGACCCAACAGTGGTTGACTTGCCGGAGGTGGGGCTTGAACCCAGGTGTTTCTGGTCTTCAGATTAACAACTCAGCACCTTAACCATTTGAGCCACCCTGCCCCAGAGTGTATTTATCTCTTTTATGCAACTAAGCAATTGAAGGTTAAGGGCCCTGCTCAGGCAACTTGGTGGTGCTGGGAGTTGAACCCCAGTCTAGCAGTTCAACACTTTAACCTCTGTGCTACCACTTCTCCCCCCTTGCCCCAGTCAACATCAATTAACATTTAGAAAAAGAAAATTATTTTTTGGCATTTGAAAATCGATTCAGAATCGTTTGTTCAGAATGTTCTCCCCCACTCGTACTAATAAAGAATTACGTCATATATCGAATCCTTACTTAAGGATTAAGAATAAAGAACACGAAGCACCATTTAATTCATCTTGCATTAATCTTTTTTTTTATTTGTATCCTTACCTGTAAGGGTCTGGAAGCAATGTAATTTAAACACATCTGTCTCCAGCATTTCTATCCCCGAGCTGCCGACCTCAGGAGACAGCTGTGAACCAATGGCAAACAGCCTACAAAGGAAAACAGATTCAGTGTAATATATTTAAAGAACTCAGACTCTTCAATAACACTTTTAAAGTCTTGATTACAGGAATACACGTGCTTACGAGTGAAACATTGAAGCCAGCATGAGTTTCTCATTGGAAGTCAGTCGTGCTCGGCCAAACCGGATAGACACAGGATAATTTGATGGATCTTTCAGATATTCCAGTATTTCTTTTCCTTCTGCTGTGTATTTGCCATTCACATCCACCCCGTTAATAGAAAGCAAAGCATGACCAACTATAGATAAAAGAAAGCACAACTTTTAGTAACTCATGCATTAAAACTATAGGTCTGAAATGCACTGGTAGAAGATTATTTACGAGTCGATTATAAGCATATAAGGAGAAGCACATATCAGCTTGTTAGCCACTTAGCTACTGATTTCATCCTACCTCGGATTCCGTCCCGCTGACCGAATGAAACCACCACTTTCTCGTCATGAATTTTGAGCACTATATCGAGTGGAAAGCTGAATGTTTTTTCGACTTCTGTTCGAGGAACATAATTGTCATATTGGTAAATAAGTCCACCAGCTTTGTTAACAACATAAACACTGAATATCGCCATCTTGTAATTCTAGGTGAACAGCTGATGCGGAAACATATCACGTGACAAGCTCCACGTGACCACACCGCGACTACTGTGACAAAATAAGATTACGCATTCTTCTTCTTCTTCTTCTTCTTCTTCTTCTTCTTCTTCTTCTATTATTATTATTATTATTATTATTATTATTATTGTTATTAATATTATTCTTATTATTAATATTATTATTATTATATAAGTGTTATTATTTTTATTAGTAGTAGTAATAGTGGTTGTAGAATGTGTGTACTGTAAATAATTCACATATGTGCTCAAAAATATTCTATTACATTTGTTTAGAAATTAAAGATATTTCTGAAACATGTCTCGAACCTTGGAAGGCTTGGGATGAAGTTAGGGGCAAAGTGGGGCAGTTGGGACTACACTGCAGTCCGCTGCCCCTCAACCCCCCAACACACAATACAGTATCTGCACACTACAAATTTTGGGGCACTGGAACCACTTTTGACACCGTGTGCCCTCTGATCAGAAGTGCTGAATTTTGTGCCCCCTTCCTCACTTATTCTGCACTGTTACTATTAGTAAAATGAATCTATGGGGGCCCATAAAGTGTGTCGACCATTTTCTTATGCTCCTTATCCTAATGTTACTGTTGACTGGGCTTGCCATATATAACCTAATTGCATTTAACCGCATGAAGTGTCTGGTTTGGTATCCTGCAGCTGCATGACAGACTGTGACTTTAAATTCCACAGAATCTTAGATGTACCACATTATATTCCTGTTCGAAATAGTTCTGATTATATCACTGATTAAACCCAGTCTGTAGCACTGCTGCCTCACGTCTCTAAGGTTCCTGGCCGAATTCCGAGCTCATGTTATTGTGTGTGTATTTTAAATTTTATTTCTGGTCTATAAGTGGGTTTAACTGGGTTCTCATCTTTTTCCCTCTGTCCAAATACAACCTGATTAATAAAAAAACTAAACCAAAAAAACAAGTGTTGCTAGGTGTAAATGTGTACCATATAAGAATTTCTCTAAATAAAAAAAAATCCTGAATCTGGTAAGTAATTTAAAACAAAGTGACTTATCAAAAACATTACAAAATCAACACCATTTAAGCTCTTTGCTTCACACAGGCCTAGAATACCCTAAGACAATGCCTTAAATGTATTTTAATATTAATTGAATAATTGTGTTTAAATATTTATTATGTATTTTTTTCAGCTACATATGGGGGTAAGACACAAAAAGATTATGATGTCAAAGTATTGCTTACATTTACAAAAAATACTTTTAAGCATTAAAAGGGTGTTTATTACATTTATACAGGGTTAAGGCTATAATATGTGCCATAGGTGTTTTGTTGAGAAATATGCATTATTACTTTATTTTCTAGAAACTAAAGAGTAATATATAAAACATTTAATTATACATAAATAAGTTATAATCATCATTAAATAAGCATGCCTGAAAATGTATCTATGCATCGTCATACCGCAGTGAACAGAACTTTTTGACTTTTCAGACTCACTTTTAAAAAAAAAAGGACATTTTGTCTAAAAGGTCCTCATTAAGATTTCAGACTGTATTTGTTGTCTTTAGCTGCAGGCTGTGATTTACTCTTGAATGTCAGAGTGCCGTAAAAATTGTCTTTTTGACTGCCCCAGGCTTGTGGATCGAGGTGTTAGGAGTGGATATTATGTAGAGTCAACTTTAGATTGATGTCTAAAACTCCTCCACTTGTCATTGCACAGCAGTCCCTCCAGCTTGACTGGAAAATTGTCCCTAGGATGCACACTGTGACAGCGACCTTTGACAAATAAATATCCCTTTCCAAGAGTAGCATTCATAAGAAAAACTCTATGAATATTTAAGTGCTTTAGATTTCCAATAACCACTTTTCTATAAATTTTGTACAGTTTCTGGAAATCCTGGAAAAACTGAATGTAAGGCAGGAATATATTCTTAATTGGACAGCAGTTTTACAGAACACCATCTACATTTATCTTTATGTACACATAAGGAAAAATTAAAATTAATGATCCACCACCAAACTGTCTTTGGGAGATAAAATTGGAGGACCAGGAATTTAAAAAAAAAATAGACTGGGGTTATGTGTTCTTATCTTCTAGTTTTAGTGAGGACTCTCGCTGCTGCTTTCTAAACTAACTGAAGTTTATTTATGCGCCTAATTGAACATCCAGACAGTAAAGCGTTATAATCTCCTTGATTGTGTACATTGAACATACACACTTAATATCATGTAAGACTTCACACAGACAATAACCTGATTTTAGGATTAAGACCGGGACACAAGAAATTTAAGATGACCAAAAAATGACATGGTTGTGCTCAGCATTACTTCAAATCAATTAAATCAACTAAATGTTGAATATGAATTCATCCAAATTAGTTTATACATGCGGTGGCTGTCTTGCTCAGTTAGCCTTTATTTAATTATGTTTCCTTCTACCTAATTAACTTTCCTTTGGAATTGTTTCCACAGATAGAAATATCAGACTCCTTCATGAAAGACATCACAAAGACACTCTCTGCATAACAACCCGCCGGTGACCGCCAATACATTCCCTGTAGCGCACATTTCTATTAATGTCCCCTCTAGTTTTAGAATGACCTGTCTCATCATTCACCAACTCTCCCACTGGGCTGACTTTTTCTCTCAACAGTATAGCTATTTTCAAGATGAGATCCTTATTAAAGCTGCACAAACTTCACTTGCTGAACCAGAACTCATGCTTAGTGAGTGACTCACAGACGTGTCTATGCCAGAACAGGGGCATGTATCTAACTGTTGTTTTCCCTCTTTTTCTCTCTCCTGTAGAGACTCTCACACTCACTAACAGTCTAAGTACTGAAAGCACACAATACTGAAATGTTCCTCTTTGCAAGCTGTTGTATAGCTATAAGAAGTTGATTGGAAATCAGAGAGGAGAATGCTGAGAGGCGGAAATGGGGGTGAGTTGCTTCTCTTCATGTTTGGTTGGAGCTGATCCAGAATCAGATTTATGAGAGGCAGCTGCTGAGGGCTTGACGGACAGACGAGTGCAGGGATTCCTGTGTTGCTGCTGCTCCTGTACAGAGGACAGCCAGGCTGTGTGTCAGTGCACAGCACAGTAGCAGGGGTAAGCAATGTTTCCATTTGTTGCTTCCTATTACATGTAATATAGCTATAAAATACTGTTTTGTTGCTGGTTCAGTTATGCGACAGTGCTTAGATAAAAAAGCTCAGATTTAATTTCTCATTGTATCTGTTCAAGCATGTGTTGAAATATAGATATTGTGTAAATATTAGTTAGGTTTTTTCTTTCTTTTTTGTTTTGAAAAGTTTATTACCATAAATAGAAAATAGTCCATTTTATTTTTTATGATAAAATTTGTGGATTGTTTTCTTGGTGATTATTTGTTTAAGTGCCTAATTTACAAGACATTATTGCAAACACTTTTTATGTGTACTTTAGTTGCCTTTACCAATATGAGACCAGTCTCCCTGCCTATTTTTAGTGGCTTGTGGCATTACAGTGTACTGGAGTTATGCAGACATGATTAGACCAAGGGGGGGTAGAAGCTTCATGGAGCCTGCTGTTTACCCTCTGCTTCTTTTCAGTAGTACTTACTCAGTTTCTATTGATTGTAATTTTCTTTTCTCATTACTACAAAGTTCCGTATGGACAAGAGCAATTTAAAAATCCACAACTATTCATGGTATTTCATCAGGTCATGCCTTTACACCACAAGAAGTCTGGAATTTTAATTAATGTTAGGACTCGTGTTTTAGAAGACAGTGTGTAGTAGGTGTTACAATGTGCCAGTCTTGGCAGGTACCATGCAGTGAAGGCATAAGAGACAGCACATAGGTAGAAAATGTCAAAGAAAAATAAATGATTGACGGATAGAACAGTGTGTTATTTGCTATTTCCTCCAGCTATGTAAGAAAATAGTAATTCAACCTAGATTTCTTTGTAAATTGTTGACTAATGTGGATCTAATTTCTTTGCATATAAGGGGTGTATCCATCTATTAAGCTCTAAGAAAAAAATGGAAAAAGTGAGAAGTCCAAAACAAAACAATGTTTGGATAAGTTGCCATGGAAAGGTTGGTTTTAAATTTGTAGGTTCCAATCCTGCCTCAATTATTTTCCACACCACACTGCATTCATTTTAGACTATATCACACACTTTCGTGCTTATTACAAAACATGTGTATAATTATGATATGGTACAAAGGATAAAAACGTTGACTGGTGTGTTTATTGCAGACGGTCCTCTTACTTAGGAGATCCTTTTTGGTCTTCTGTGAACATATTTATCATTGCCAAATATTTAAAGCATGTGTGACAGATCCTGGGGAGAGTTTTTGTTCTGGATAGAAAAGATATTTCATTTCAAATGGCCAGTAAAATCTGCTGTCTAGAACAGCCAAATATGCATTTTTTTACGCTGGTTTTCTTCATAGCATTTATTTAACCGTCTAAAACATCTCTATTTGGGAGGGGGGGCATTTAATTTGGGAAGCTATTTCTGTTATAGAGGAAGACTGTTAAAACATCTGTTCCTGTCCAAAGAGAATTATGGGTTCACCGTTTAAATGCAGATGGTAAAAAATGTGTGTAGATTTGCAAAAAATGTGGAATTTCTATAAAACCTTTTAAGGACAACCAGAAGTAGCAACATTTGCTACTAATGTTTGCTTTATTTTGGACTTGACAGAGGGACATTAATTATAAAAATCCCACTTACATTGCTTTCACTATTTACTCATCATGTCTATACATAAAACTAGAGCATTTACAAATAGATTCATCTGTTAGTTATCATGAGTTTCCCTACATATTAATGTATTTAATATTAGAAATTGTTCACATATTTTACTACACATTTGCTAAATATCCCAACCATTTTCATGTTATTTCTGCTATATAAATTTGCAATAAAGACTTATTTATTTCTTTTATATAGTATACTAGCTAGGTCAATAGATATAACATTATTTACAATAAAAGGCTAACAGTGAATTTTAGTTATGTGTCTGGAAGATACTATTACTTAAAAAAATAATAAAGATGCCAACCTTAAATAACAGCAAATATGGATTAAAAAATTGGAATTTGGCAGCATGCTTCACAATTACAAAAAACACTGTTTAGTGAATTTTTACAGTAAAAATGATTAGAGGACACAGTATATTGTGAATGCATTATTGTCCTATTAGATATACAGTATGTCTCCTCTTCTCCCCCACTTTTTCATTGCAAGAAATTGTAGTCAGTATGATAGGTTTCTTTAGTTAAAAACATGTTGTGATCCAAACACAGGCAGACATCATGAACAGAGAATACTAATAATAACGTAAAAACCTGGACAGCTCTCTCAAGCTCAAAACCTAGAATTAATGAACCTAAAAAACGCTTATAAACAATGGAAAACAAACTGTTTCATATAAAGCAAAACATATTTAATACACACAGACACATGCATGACAAGCCAAAAGTTTAAACGCTAAACACTCTTTTTTAGTTTAACTGCTACCTCAAACAAGTATTTATTATACAGAAGTAGTAAGCTGCTCAGTCTATTAAAAAACGCTTCCTGGGTACAGCTCCATCATGATGCTGGTTGAGATGTTACAGTGTGCAATAAAATTTTTTAACATATTTATATGTATCTTGTTTTAAGTATTGTGTGCCTAAAGTTTTGGTAATTTGTGTATGTGTTAAAAATTATATTTCCTCTAAAAGTATTAGAATAGCAAGGACAGTTTTTTTTTATTACGCCGAAGACATATAGGTTTGAGATCAAAATCCTAATATTAATGGGTATGCAAATCATTTGAATTTTGGCTTTTATTTGATAATGTTTAGTTATTAATATGTATGTGATTTTGCATTTAAAGTTATTAAAACTATAATAGACAATAAAACATCACTAAACAGTTGTATGCTTCTATTGTTATGCTTTTTTTAGGCTTGTATCACTGCTTCTATTGTTGTTTTAGAGGTTAAATGCTGCTCAACTGGCTGATAATCAACTCAGCCAGTTTAAAATATTTTCCATTTCCCCCCTAATTAAGTCCTTTTTTTTGTTTTGGCAGTGTGTTTTTGGTTTATTGTTTTGCGGCATAAAGTTCTCCGTAATTAGATTTCTGTGTAAATTGGCAGACAGAACATTTTTGTAGATAATGAGTTACATCATTAATAAAAATTAGTGAGCTCTTTCCAGAAGCAGTCATGCAGGAACAAGCCATGCCCCCACCACCATGGTGCAAGTTCGAAAGACAAAAGGAGTAATTTATAAAAACACAGGCATACAGAAGAAACCTTAGGAAATTTCCAAACATTATTAATGATGTGATCTCAATATTGCATAATAATGCATCAAATGGTTTATCTAGGTAACAACAACTAAATTAACTTTTTCCAGATATTATTCTTTTACAAGTTCTGCCTGCTATTCATTTACCTGTTCCTGGCAACCTACCATTTTTGGAAGATATCAAACATCACACACCAGGTCCAAATAGATTTTTAATTAGTAGAATAAGTCTGGAGAATAATAATTATGATTACTTACAGCTATCCTTCTTACATAATATAAACAGGATACTGGGCATGAAGTTGTCAGGGAAAAAAAATAGGGAACATTATGATTTACGGCCTAAAGAAAAAACGGGTTTTGCAATTACAGCGCATATTTCCTGTTCTTGGACAGCAATTTGCAGTTTGTGTATTTTGTCTGTATAAAGACAACATGAGGCCATTTGTTCTGAAGCTTTCATGATGTTAATATACTTAAAGGCACAGCTTTAACTCTGATAGAATTTAAGAGATGCAGCTGAGATCGAGGAAGTGTCAGAACTAAAATTAAAATATGAGAGCAGATATAAGAAGCTACAATACTTAAAGGTATTAGTGAAACTAACAGATATGGATACAGATGATGGCAAATACACTGATTCTTTTTACATGATTAATCTACAGATGGTCCGTGAACAATACATCAGCGCTACAGATGAATCTGGTGTGCCAAGGCCAGTTACCGACTCTATCTATAAGATTGGCATCTATGGCTGGAGGAAACGTTGCCTTTATCTTTTTGTCCTCCTTCTCATTATCATCCTGGTGGTGAATTTTGGCCTCACAATCTGGATCCTGAGAGTGATGTGGTTCAATACAGTAAGAAGCTGCGTTAACCCTTGAATTCTTACTGTAAATTATATTTCATACCACAAAGCAAAGTAACACTCATTCAGGCACAGTATAAGTTTTCTTTATGTTTTGCAGGAAGGCATGGGATACCTTCAGGTCACAGAAGATGGAGTGAGGTTGGAGGGAGAGTCTGAATTTCTTTTTCCACTTTATGCTGAAGAAATTGACTCCAGAGAGGTATTATAAGGTTACTCCCTGCACACGTTTTGAGTTAAACACATGCTTGATGGGTTTATAACCCAATTAGAAACATGTGAGGCAAGTCTTTATATTTATAGCTGTAACAGGAACTAGCCATATTCAGTATTTATAGTTTGTTAGTCTAATAGGTGATTTCAAGTGATTTTGGCTGCAGGTGAAATGTGCAGGTGACATTTTTCAGAGACTTTTTATTAAAGGAAAGTGGTGTATATGGGGGCAATTCTTTACACACAAAAAGGATTATGTACATCCTTTAATCTCTCCTCTTTCCCTCTCCGCTCACGTCACTGCTTTTAGAAAAGGGTTTATGGGCTTGTAGCAGCTGGGAACATTTATTGTTTGTTCCTGTGGCTAAAAGGCTAGGGTTTCAGCATGTTCTGTTTATCTTTGAGCACACATTTAATTAAAATGGAAGAGTCTGCCCTTTGGGAAGCCAAACAGCTCTAATTACTTGAATTATATGAATGTTTGTTAATTTATGCATGCAAATAATTTATTCTGTTTAACTGCGTTTTTGAAGTAAAAAAGTCCTCTTTGCAGTGCAGGAACTTTTGCACATAATTTGCCTCTTCAAATATATGTCAATTACAGAAATTATTATTGATGTTTTCTTTTAGGACTCATCTTTGCTAGTGCACTCCACTGAAAATGTAACTCTTAATGCCCGCAATGAAAATGGAGACGTAACTGGAAGTGTGTCTGTAGGTATGAAAGCCTCCCAACATTTCTACTTTTTTGTCCTAATGGTTTATTTTTAATCTTACAATTCTGCATCTATTTTACTAATACTTACAAAGCTATCAAAATTTGTTAGTCGCCTTAATTTGGTCTATTTTTCAGACTGTTAGTCAAAAGAGCTAAATATTAATGACACATTAATGTATTACAAAATGAAAGCGAGTATTATACACTATAATAATGCATCGTGGTTTGCCAAATTCAGTGTCAATAAATTTAAAAAATGTTTTTTTTAATGAAGTTATTAAAGCTAAATTCTAAGTGCAGTTTTTCCTTCATAGACAAAAAATACAAGTCTTTGTAACAAAAAAGTGTGATTTTTTTTTAATCTGTGAAAATGTCAGTAAAACTCACATATGAGATTTGGCATGGTTGCCTTTCAGGTCCAGGACACGCCCAAGCCTTCGGACAACATTTTACTATCAGCTCAAATGACAAGACTCTGTTTTATGCCGATAAAAAAGAAGCAGTTGTGGGAACAGGAAAACTCAGAGTTACAGGTACTTCTTTTAGATCTTTTTAATAGACATTATACATTATATCTACTGACAGCATAAGTAAACGTAGTCATTTCTGTGGTACTGTCATCATAACCTAACCTGTTTATTACTTATGTTATATTGTACATATGTTATTAATATGTTATTTGCTTATAGTTGACTTCCTTAGGTAACAGAAGCAGGTTTGGGCTTTTACTTGCTATTTGGCTACAAGTATAAATATTATAAAGCTAATATTTAACAATTTCACAGTTATTTTTGTTTTTACACTTTTCCCTAATTGATTACAATGCTGGGTTTTAGCATAACCTGTAGCTAGAAGACATTTCTAGCTTCTGTTCTTGAGAGATTTGTAATGTAGTTCTAGTTATTCAGTACATGCATTACCACCTAGATTCTTTACCTCATAAAATGTCAGCATATCAAAACCAATTTATTTCTCATACACATATTTTAGTACTTTATTACATACATCAGTTGTAATTGAGTGTAACACAATGTATTTCAGGGTACTTAATTTTAGTTTATAATCATAATAATAAAATACAGGGTGTCCCAAAAATGTATTCATATTCGTATTCGCTATAGTTCAAAGAATTTTTCTTCTCTTTTTATAATAAATTAAGCTTAATAATAGCAGAATTAGACATACAACTGGGCCTATCTCCGTGCAACTTCTCCTGACAAATGGATTGTGTAAATAGGTAGTGTTGAATTTCCAGACCTCACTCCAATAGACTTCTCTTTATAGGGATATCTCAAAGATATTGTTTACAGCTGAAAACCACCAACAGTAGATGAGCTAAAAGAAAAAAAAAATTCAAGACAATATCTCAAGGTTTTAAATAAAATGATTTTAAATCTACTGGTCTGTGTTAACGGCTTTGGTGGAAAAGCAGTGGCCATCAGTTAAATAGTTATCTTGTTTTTTTAATTAATGAACAAGGCATTTATTGTTGTTAGTGAGTACATTTTTATCGACACTATAATTTGTGGATAAGGGTTCCGACAGCCTCATAATTTTGAGGTCAACTGTTACACTTCTAGCTCTTCGACTGGCATAAAAAGTCACTGAAAGAAAAGTCTTGTCCAGCTGATATATGGATAAGCTAAGCTAAAGTGGCCATAGTGTATTATACTTTCAGTCATAAAATGTTCTCATGTTTTCCTGAGTGTTTCTGTGAGGCAGACCGTTCAGTGCATGAAAAATAGTAATGCTGTAGGGCTGTTTTGTTTTCCCTTCCTGGCTTCCATCAGTCATGTTCACACGCAGAATGAGCCAATGTTAAAGCCAGACTTTAATAATATACACCATAGATTTCATGACACACTGTTACACTGGATTATACATCTATACTATATCACTATCCAAAGAGCCCTCGGCTAGTTATCCTTTTATTTCTACTACCTAACTGAAATAGTAGAAAAAAGCCTGAAGCATTCTTTCGACTCTAAGGAAACAGGCATCAACCATGTTCCATTAATCACATATTATTAGAGACTAATGCATTTTATCCCACAAGTGATACTAGGGGGCATAAATGTTCTGTGCTTTAGTGGCAAGTTAAAATAAACAATTAAGCTGTCAGTAAGGATAGATTGTGTTCCTTAGTACTTATACAGACCAAAGAGCAATGATCATTTTAATATATAAATAAGTGTGTCATGAGTTATAAGATGAGGTTTGGACGCAAGTGTAGTTTATTAAAGGAATAACAAAAGAATAGACAAACAAATAAACAAACATGGAAAAGCAAAAAACCTAAACCAAACTAACACAACCAGACCTGACATGACATAACACAACACAAATCTAAATCTGAATTTTTGAACATAGACACAGACTGTGACAAGCGACATAGCAAGACTAAGACCAACTGAAACACAGGGGTATAAATACACAAACTGATGGCAGGGGGGGGCAATAAACTAAACAAAAAACACCTAAACACAATGATGGATACATGACCAAAATAAAACAAAAACAAGACAGAACTGAAAACTAATAGAAACATGACACATGGACAGGTAAATCCTGTGACAAGACACAAACAACATAAACAAACACGGAACACATGATCTACAATGTAGAAAGACAGAAAAACTGGTTATCACCCTCCGGTGGCCTGGCAGGGCAACGCACCTGGCAAGCCACACATGCGTTAAATTCATTTATCTTCAGTAAAGTTTGTCAGGGTTGCAGTAAATCTGGAGTAGTGAAAAATCTATATGAAAGAATTGCTGGGCACAATTTGTGCACACTTTAACATTCTCATAGCTACATCAACTACAAACATTAAATACCACTGCACATCGCTAAGGTCTGTTTGAATTAAGTTAACACAAATCGATTCTACAAATTCCAGAATTATACATGAACTCAAAGCTTATCTTCTGATTTAAACTATTTTATTTAGTCACTAAAGTGAAAGAGCAGTCAAAATGCCTAAATATGGTTTATTAAAATTGCATAGATTTTGCAGGTAAGAGTTTAACGCAGCTGGAACCCGGTTTGTTCTGGTGCCTAAGTTTCACTGTATCATTTATACTAAACTTTATTGTTACTCTTTTGTTGTTAAGGCCCTCATGGTGCACTTTTTGAGCACTCAGTTGAGACACCATTGGTCAAAGCCGAGCCCCTGAGAGATATTAGGTGAGTGTGTGTCAACTGATTGAACGTAAGCCAACATTCAGTTTTACATCTGATAGAAAAGTAAAAAGAGAGAATAATGTTTGTAGCCCTAGTCTGTAGTTTCTGAATCGGTTAGCTTTTCGGGGGGGTTAAAAGTCATTTGTGGTAGATGATGACTAGAAGATTTGATTAAATATTTAGAATTAATCTAAGATAAAAGAAATTACCTTTTTCCTTTAAAGAACTTCCAATCTGCATTTATACATAAAAGCTGTTGAGGATCAGTATAAACTAATTAACAGTTTATATAATGACAGCAGGGTTTATAAAAATATTATTAGTGTTATTTGGTTTGGAATATTCTTGAAATGTGATATCTTTTTATTTACATAGCTCTTTATCTGCTCTAAACAGATTGCTAATCTAGACATGTTTCACTTACTTGATGTCTCCGCTGTGTTTGAAATTTGCATTAATGTTTTCTCTAATGTCTCCTGTTTCTCTAAGATTGGAGTCTCCAACCCGTTTTTTGACCATGGATGCCCCCAAAGGTGTTCACATCAAAGCCTTGGCAGGAAATATAGATGCTGAATCAAGTCTGGATGTTGTTTTGCACTCATCTGAGGGTCTTGTAAGTGCACAGCGACAGTAATTATTTATTTCTATCTATTTATTACCTTTAAATGGAGCTTAAAATATTATTATAAATAACAAAACTTAATATTAAATTCAAACAGTCATCAATAGAAAAGAGTAGATAAATATTCAAAATGTTTAATGTTACATATTCGAATCTATTTTAAATTAAACGACACTTTGTTAAATGACACTTGTTAATAATTCACAATTCAAAATTAAATATTTGTGTCATATTTTAAGCTTCATACTATTTAGGCATCATCATAGATTCAGATTGAATGAGCAAAACCTGAGTAAGTACGGGTATACTATATAGTCATTATAATTGGTATACTGTTGTAGTCATTATAATTGAGTGTAGGGTTGTTTAGAACCTACACCCTTACAAAAACAGTAAAGGCTTTTTTTTTAAAATAACAACAACAATAATAATAATAATAATAATAAGTTTACAAAGATTTACTTCTGCTATAACGAATACTACTAATTTACATTTACATTTGCAGCATTTAGCAGACGCTGTTATCCAGAGCGACGTACAAAAGTGCTTTGAGTCACATCATTGAACAGTTAAATACTGGTACAATAGTTCACAAATCAGTGTAACATCAAGAAAAACTGCTGAAAGAGAGTCATGGTTTTTTTTTTAATGTCAAGAGTTACGTATTAAAGAAAGAGGTGGGATTTTTAATTGTCTCTTAAAGACAGCCAGTGACCCTGTTGCATTCGGATGTAGGCCTACCAGGAGCGAGTTGCAGTAGTCTAGTTTACAAATTACAAGAGACTGCACAAACAACTGAATGGCCTGTGTAGTTAAAAATGGTTGAATCCTCCTGATGCTATGTTATGTTAGCAACATTTGAGAAAAAGAATAATTGATTGTCCCCAAGGTTGCGATAACTAATAATAAAGTGAAACATTTTCTTCAATTCTTCAAAATGTCTATCAATTGAATAAATTCTTAATTTAATTATTGTAAAATTGTTGTATCATTTTGTTTCTTTCACATATACTGCAGCTGGTTTTAGATGCTGAGACTATCCGTCTTCCCAATTTACCCATGGGTGAGGCAGGACCACCAAGTGACTCTCATGGGATGTTTGAAGTGTGTGTGTGCCCCAGTGGCAAGCTGTTTCTCTCCAGAGCTGCTGTCTCCTCTACCTGCAGTGAGAGCCAACAGTGCTGAACTTAGAAAATCAGAAAACTGCTTTTCATATAAGGATTGATTGAAAATCTTCCTCTGAATCTCCTATCCAAGATCTCTTGTGCCAGTATTCTCACATGGAGTGCAGAAGCACAATTTTTATACTACAATGACTTCACACTAAATGCAGAGAAAGCACATCATTTTCAGGTGGTGAGAATTTCAGCCTGAGTACTTTATGTACATGGAAAAATTCTATTTTAATGTCACCAATATTTGTATTATTATTGTTTGTGAATGGTGATTATAATTAATTGCCTTTTTTATCTTTTACCAAACTAGGCTGGGCAAAAAGGGGCTGGTTACCAGCTTACATCCTATGCAATATAATTTTATAGTGCAATACGCAAAGCTTGTGTACCTGTTGTAGTACATAAAATTAATATTTAAAAAAAAGAAATGGCTAAACAATGTTTCATATGTCCACAAACAGCGAATCTCTTTAACTTAAAAAGTTTAGCTGTGCAGAATTAGTTTTAATAATATGAGTCGAATGTATTAGATCTTATTTTACATCAGTCTAATTACCAATCATGATTTTACAGCAAAATCATTCAAGTATGGCTGAGATGTAGATAGTCTGTGTTATTGTTTTTTTTGTTGATAAAATACACATGGTCCAGGTAAATCTAGCTAAAGGGTCTTTTGGGTTAACTGATTGTGCAGTCTTGATGTAGTCTTTGTGAAGTATTTTGGTTGGTAATTTAGTACAAAAACAATGTGTGAAGGTTTGTTTTTGTGTTAATAAAGTACTTTATCCTTATCCTGGTTAACACACTTTTAAGGACTATATATTATTTTTTACATATATATATAATAGATATATATATATATATATATATATATATATATATATATATATATAAATATATATATATATATATATATATATATATATATATATATCTATATATAAATATATATTTATAGGGTTGAAATGAGCTAAATTTTAATAATGCATAACTGTAATATAAATATATATGTCCACATGCAATTTGCAAGGCTCACCAATGACTATTAGATAATATTCGGTAAAAGCTTTTAAAATTCGAAAATGGTATTGACTAATCGATCAGAAGCATGTCATTAACCAATACAACAACAGCAGATTTAGTTTCACTTTAATTATGCCTATTCCGTCAAGCTAAAGTGTTCACACAGGGCTAAATGCCCGGGATGTGCCTTTGGCCTCGATAAGAGGTGTTCTTTTTACCCCAAACCCCATATTTTCTCTTATTTTACATGTAATAAACAAATTAGTGTGTAAATGCCATGAAAAACTCAAAAGTCACTATTATCCTTAAGAGTTTTTAAGAATTGAGTCTACTGTAAAATTGCTTTTATTTGGAACCCTAGGATACGCCTTAATTAAATAACACTTGTAATTTTGGGCATCCTATAAATTTTATTAACTACATATCTAAAAAAAAAAAGCACTGTACTTGTTTTACACCATTCTCTGGTAAGGTGTAGGTTTTTAGCACTTTTTGACAACAACATGACCACAAATGTAAGATGTTATTTAGCATTTAATATAATACTGGCAGTACCCTTTACAAGGTATTGTAGCGTAACCTTTCACTAAAATTTTCTTTGTTTAGATTTATGTCAATTATAGCACATGTACAGAATAAAAAGAACAAATAATAATTTTATACATTAGGATTTTATGTTTTATCTGTTGTTGGATAGTGGAGACAAATATGTTAGTGAAAGAATAATTTTGCTAGTAAAGCTGTATAAAAACTTACTAATATACTCTGATTTAGTGCCCGGTTTGGGTGATATAGAAAAACTAAGTTGTCAGGCCTACTTTATAATGGCAGACACACATGAGATGCTCTGGAAATTTATTGGGTGTATGGCACTTGTAACAAGACACACTGTATTTAGAAATATACAATGACAGCTGCAATTAATAATCTCTGGCATTGATTTTAAACATACAAATAAACAATAAGGTAAGAAAAAAAGAAAGGAATACAGACACAGTATTAACAAAATGCATAAATGTTGTGTCCAGTGTGAAACACTGTACAAAACATACTGAAACTGAACTACAACTAAATGAAAAATCCCTCTTTTTAATTGGCTGTTTCACAGTAAATGGAGGAGGATAACTTTATACTCATTTCCACTTATAAACAGTGTGTTGGGGAAGTGTTATTAGTAAGCAGATCAATCATAACACACTTGTCCTTGCTAGAAAATAAAAGGAAGTTAAAGCAATTTGACACAATGCAAGAATATATTCATACTACTTATTAGCTGGCAAATTAAAGTAATAGTCCATTAGATCTAAAGGAGTTGCCTTTAGTATAACTAGATTGATTGAACTTTAGTAAATTATTTTTTATAAGAAGCATTTGAGTTTTCCTTTTTTTAAACTGTTTTGACTAAATTATTTTTCCAAAAAAAACCCCACAATTTTTTGAGAATATTATGATACAACTATAGAATATATATATAAAAACAATCATGGCCACACAAGAAATGGACTAACAAAGGGGTGTTTTTGTTTGATGTAATTTTACTGAACTAGATTTTCTGTTTATTAATAAATTCTTTCATACATTTATATGCGCAAGATGGTAATTTTATTGCATTCTAAATGCTACAAGATATACATATACATCTCCCAGAGTTCACAGGACAATCAGGCCAGTTTTTGCATTTTAATGTTCCACTGTTAGGTTCATAACACTCCACGTGTGAGTCTCTGCTCAACTAAATTTCCCTCAAGCACTTTTTACTCAAAAGTGCAGTGCAAAATGCATGCAACTTACAGGAAAAAAACAGTCAAATTAATGACTGTGGCAAGAAAAATACTTTCATATAAAACGAAGTAAAAAAGCAGCATTTTCCTGTTCATTCTGTACATAAGATAAACACAAACTTTATACTAAAAAGAAAACTATTGCTATGAACTGTAGCATTATGTACACTTGCACTGTCAAAAACTTTCACACTAAAAAGTAAGTTACAGATAACTGCCTGGATATTTACAAGCAAACATATGCAATTAGCTTGGGGATTTAGCACCCTTAATGGTAGTGTGCATAACTTTGGGTTGACTTCTGCTTATAATAAGCAAATGCATATCCATTTATTTTTATTGCACCCGGCCATCATTTGTGTTGTTCATGTATGATGTTATTTCTTATGTCAAATTTTTTGCTGCACAAAGGCTTCTAGTTTGACAATGATTCGAGCTGTGCATTCCATCACTCTCATTGCAACTTCTGAAGTGTACCTATCGTTAGGAATTTGAGGAAAGGGCAGAAGGTCAGGATAGCGGGTTCTCAGGCTGTCCACACCATAACCTTCTAAAATATTGACGTCCTTAACCAGTCCATTTAGCTGAGGATTGTACTCTTCCACTTTCTGTGCCAATGCTGTGGGTTTCACATCTTTGTCTGATTTTCCTCTGACTGAATAATCTGCAGCAATTAACGCTAGCTTGGTGGCTAGATAGCACTTGAAGCAGACCCACTCATTTGCATTTTTATGGAGGTCATTTCTTGCAGCAGAAAAGTTTGCTCTTGCTTGCCTTAGCCATCTTCTTGCCTCCACAGGGTTTCCAACGGACTTAAATGATGGTGGCACAAAGAAACGTCCAGAACGAGATGATCCGGAATAAGATGCAAACTGATCTCTGAAGTGGTACCTGTCAGATTTATGGCTTGTTGCTTCTTGATTCCACGATGTGTAAAATCTTTGAAAAGAGAATTTCTCTGATTGGAAACGAGTGGCTGACGCAGAGAAAGTTCTCCTTGATGTTCTGTCTGTGGTCTGCTCTGTATGCACTTGCTTTTCCATCCTACTGATCTCATTTTGTAAATGTTTGAAGACCTCTGTGGCAATATCAAGGTTTTCTGCATTTTTGTCTGGATGCCACTTAAGATACAATCTTCTGATAATCTTCTTTCTTTCAGTTTCAGGACGCTTCCAAGCCTGTTCTACAACAGCAGTAACTTCTTTTAGAATTTCGGGTAATGCATTAATCTTGATCTTTTTTGGAGACATCTTTTTTGGTAGAGGTATGTGATTTTCTTTGCCAGGAAAAATTGGTGGCGCCATTCTGGGCCCTCTGGAGGAACTTTCTGATGGGCTTGTTGGTGTTGCTGGTGCACCGTCTCGACTATTAGTGCCTTCATCTTCTTGTCTGGAGAATTTATATAAATCAAGGGAGCTTACAATTTTGTATTCACTATATCCGATGTCAATTTGAAAGCATTTACCAAGAAAACCAGGGTTGTTATCATCTTCTCTTTCTACTTCTTGAACAATAATGGCATATGTGTAAGTTGGCTGGTAGGACCCTAAAATATCCCCTCCTTCAGAATCAACTAAGTAGCCCACATATTCTCCAGGATAAAAAACATTCATGGGGTCCATTAGCAGCAAGTGATGTATCTCTGCAGGTATTGGTGTCCCAGGAAGGGGAAGCTCAAGTTTTGAAGGCTCAGTTGAGTCATATTTTACACCAAGATTGTCCAGCTTTTCTGTTATTCTATATATGTCATTGCAGCCAAGCATAGCAATAAGATAGGAAGTGTCAGAAATCAAATTGTCTGTGGCAGATTTTAGTGTCATTGCAAGAGCAAGAAGAAAATTTATATCTTTGCTATCTGAATGTTGAATGTAGAGGTGGATAACGGATGTACCGTATCGCTTTAAAAAGGCTAACGTTTCACTTCGGCTGTGTGGAATAGGACTGCAGCCTTTAACTCGCAATGTTGTCTGTAGCTTTTCAAAACAAGAGACCTTTAAGCCCTCGCAGAGTGCTTTGCAGAGCCGTATGGCTTTTTCCTCATTTACCATGTATGCATTGTCATTCTCATGCTTCATTATTCTAATTAGGCCGGTGATGAACTGCTCAGAGGAAAGTAGCAGCTGAAGTCGACCTTGAAGTGAACAATGAGCTCCAAACTGGCACATTTTTTGAGATGATTCATCGAGTTGTTCCTCTAAGATACTACTCAAAAGTCTTGGCCTCAATTTCTGTGGAAGTAACATAATGAGCTTAGTGTGGAAAGCATGGTCTTTCCCTAAGTAGCACTGGCTCATATCAACAAGCATTTGCACGCCAACATTACCCTGTATTCTGCTCTTGTAATGTGGTGCATCATCAAAGCATAAATTGCTTGACTTGGCAAGCCGACCATCGTGACTTGGTAGATAAAATGTAAAATCTCTAAGAGACTCAAGATCTTTGCGGATCTGTACCGGGTCATTCTGGAGGCTTTTGAAGAGTCCAGAAACTGCTCTTTTGACTGTTCTCATTTCATTTGGGTCAAGCTGCTTACCTTCTGAGCTTTTGTAGATGCGACCCAAAACTTCAACATATTGTTTTGTTGATACAACATCCTCAGTGCCCAATAATTTAAACAATTGGTGAAATGTACCAAGTTCAAGTGGAAGCTTATACAAATATGGTTTGAAGTCTGACTCATTGTCCAGATTTATCACAACTTCTTCTGGTTTTAGAAGTTTCCAGCCCTCTTCAACCATTACAAATGCAACACCTCGCAAATGAAAACGGAATTCCTGTTTTTCTGCACTGAGAAACTCATAGATTTTCCTCAAGACTTTATTTCTTGTTTTGACTGTGTCATCATCTATGTTTGTGATGCTGCAAATATTTTTGCAATTGCTTATGACCTTTTCCATTGGTGGTTCTGAATTTACATTTAACATGGTCAAAACCTGTTCAAGCTGCTCCTGGCCTGAAAGGGTGCTACCCTCTTGGTCTTGTATGCTTGCTGGAGTAGCTTTTTCTGGTAGAATAGGACAAGATGTCCAAAGTAATTGCATGACATCTGTTTGTTTAAATTTTAGATTAATCTGAGATCCATTGAAACGAATTAGAGGAAGAGTGCCATTGATTTCTTGGTGTTGAGGATGTAGTTTGATAAGTTCTGTTGGTGCACATTCTGGACATAAAAATGAGATCATCGAGAGTTCTTTGAGAAATACTCCCTCAAACAGATCTGTCCTCTCACTAAAAATGTGATTCAAGAGAACATCAACTTTGTTCTGAATGTTTTCTTTAGACCAGTTCTCTGTCTGTGCCTTGATGCTTATCTCCTTTGCAAACTGGAGAACTTGTTGTTGAGACACAATATATTTTAAACCTATTTTGCGTAGGAATGTAATCCACGAGGGCAGGATTGATGTTCCATTTTTTGGTTTCAATACTTTCTCAATTTTCTTGAAAAAATCCATGGGGATAAAGGATTTTTGTGGCAACATCACTTCAAACACTTTAACAGTTTGGTCATAAAAGGCTTTGGCAGGTTTTAGTCTGCATGTTGAATCAAAAATAAATGACAGATTTTCCAATTTTTCATAGAGTTGATCCTTTCTGCAACATGACTCTTCCATTGTCAGTAGCCTCTCTTTAAGATAAATGAGGTGTTGTATTTTGGCATCATGTGACAAAATGTCAAATTTTGGAAGAAGGTGCTTCAAGTAGACTTCTAGGTCATCGATTGAATTGCAGCCAAGAAAGGTATATAGCTCTTTCAGCTGTGGATTGTCAACTAAAAAAATTGAGGATGTTGTGTGTGCCCATTTTTCCATGTCAACTGAAGGAATGCTTTTGGTTAGAACATAACAAGCTCCATAGTTTGCAATGCTAAAATGCTGTCCACTGACAGTTTTGTAACACGGGAGCATTTTCAGACCTTGCACATCATCTTGACATAAACTGGTCAAATTGGAGGTGAAGTACAACAAGAGTGCTTCACAGTCCTTGTCAGTCAAACTCCCAGCTTTGAAAGCAGATGTTTGAATATTGTACTCAAGGGACCTCAGAATGCTTGAAGGATTGTCTATATTTGCTGTGTACTGGGCCAGTAAAGGCAAGATAGGACTCTCTTTTGCACATATTTTGTTTACTGCTAATTGTAGGCATCCTGCTTTCATAAGGGTGTGAAAAACCTTTTCGTTTTGTCCATTTGGGAAAATGGCAGCATAGATGAGGCTGAAGGGTAACAGAGCATCATGGTCTGGCACAGTTAACTTGTTGCTTGATACCATAAACTTGATCCCTGGTAGTAGAGCCCAATCCTTAAGGATCTCCACAGCTATCTCAAATTTTGGCTTGACCTCGGTTGGCTCATCTTTAATGCCAATATTTTCACTGATAAAATGCCATGCACTTTTTAGCCATGATTCACTAGCATAGTTTTCCCTCCACTTTACAGGGGTCCTGGTTCTGTACTCTCGAGGTAAGACAGATCCTAATAAATCTCCAAAACTGCTGATGTCAAAAACTTTTGCCACTCCTGCTTTGAAAAGAATGCTGGCATATCTCATGTACAGCGTGTGCATGAATAATTCAGTCCTGGAGGGGACAAGTTCATGATGGCTTGTTAAGAATTTGGGACGTTTTGAGTCAAAAATTTGCAGAATGTTGTCCATTGTCAATAACAGTGGCAGCCCCTCTATTCTGACATCATCCACTTCAATATCTTTAAAGCAATAGTCCACTAGCAGCTTAAGACTGTGAAACAGCTTATAGTTAGACTGTTGCAGCCGACAAGGCAACTTTCCAACTTGACAAGATGTATCTGGAAATGAAAAGGTTAACAAGAAGCCTCGGACATCTTCTGGCGTCACATAGCTGACTGGAATACCTGCATCGTCCAAGCAGAAGTAGAGGCTAGCTGTCTCATCACAACTGTGCACTAAATTAAAGCCTACATCCAGAAGCATGGCCTTTAACCTGTAGACATTGTCTGTCACTGACTTACGTGTGGAAATATTGTACTCTGTGTTTTTCAGATGTTGCAACTCATCATGTAACAAGTTGTCAAAGAATGCTCTGCCTTTTGTTGAAGTAGATGTGTTTACCCAGGAAATGTATATTGCTGAATGCATGAGATCAGTATTATCCAAATGTGGTGCCCTAACAACAGGCAGAAGTCTTTTCAGGTCTATATGTATACACTGGTAGATTGCCTTTACCAAACAGTACCAGTCTGGTTGTATGTCCAGTCTGTTTACTGGAAAGAAAGACAAGAAACGCCGCAACATATCTTTGACTTGATGAATTGGTGTTCCCTGTAGAACCGTCACTGTGGGATCATGTCCAGGAAATAGTCGACGTTTCAGTTGAATTAACAGCTCAACGCAAGCAGGTGCAATCAATGCCATCATCAGATTACTGTTCCAGTCACTCCTTACACCAACTCCATTATCATCCCTCCACAAGTTTCTTCTGGCAGAATCTAAAGCAAAATGGCCATTTACATGAAATGGCAAGCCTGTCTCAAGTGAAAGAGGAAGAAAACAAAAAGCTCTATGAGCCTTTTTATAATTAAGACTAGTACAAGCTGCTACCCCACCTCGAGGAAAGAGTGTTATGTCCTCATTTTTGTGGGCTGAAACTACACTTTTCGAAACTTTTTCCATATCAGAAAAACCTGTTCTGTTGCATATAAGCCAGTCTGTTGAGCTTCCATCGGAGTCTTCCATAACCATTGTGTACGCTATTTGTTGTACTGGAATCTGGTTTAGATTTTTTTTCTTTAAAACACTGTCCACCACACTGGCATGAAACTGTTTACGTTTCAAACGATCACCATCTGTGATTTTTGCAGTGACGGAATACAGTGTTTTTAATTCTCCTGTCCTGAAGTTTATTTCACATATTGAAATTTTTTCCATGTGATTCAAAAACATAAGTAGCTCTGCACCATCTGCCCGTAGTTTATCCAGAAGATTTTGTACCATTCGGTCTGAAGCAGGTACTGAGCTAATCTCTGAATCTTTTGCCATTTCTGCTGTGCGGATGGGGAAGCGAAACATTGTGCTGCATTCAAGCTTAAAATGATTTCCTAAATATAAGTTGAGAACATCAGAAAATTGGGACCTAAAGTCAGAATCCAGCTCTCTGAACATTCTTCCTGGGCTAACAGTTGTTGCTCCAGGTGCATAACGTGCATGTGGGTCAAAGATACAAAGAATGTCATTATTTGAAATGAAAGATGGACAGTCAGTAATGTGATACACTGAATTGAATCCAATACCATACTGTCCAGTTTTGCCAGGGTTTGCCTCTTTTGTACCTCTACCAAGATTCTGGATTCCTCTAATATCATCTTCTGTAAATGGTTGATTGTTGTACACACAAAGAGATGGACCTTGCATAGGCACCCATTTATCATCAAATATTCTGTCAGTTGGATGGGTTCTTGGATCAAACACAAAGTATATCTCTGTTGCCTTGGCATCATCTGCATTCTGAAGAAGTTCTTTTAGCATCTCTTTCTCTGATGGGTATGCATTAAGAATGCTCTTAATTCGGGTGGTGAGTTTTTCCTTTTGGCCAAACTCACTTCCAAGTGTGGTGAAGCAGATATTAGAAGCATACCTTTCCAAGGCTTTGTGTCTCTTTGGAATGGCACCTAATTTTACTGCAACCTCTCTTGGGATATCCCCATGACAATATTTTACAGTTGTATCTCTGACCTTTATCCAAGGGCAGTCATTGTAGCACAATGACCTGGATGGTTGCAAAGTGAGATTGCCATCAGGTAAAAGTATCTGTCCATAGTTCTTTTGGCAGAACTCTTGGTTTTTGTCTCTAATTAAACTCCATATTCCCTCACTGATGATTCTACGACATAACTGAAAGTTATCCTCTGAAAGACATTTTTTACCACATTCATTTTTAATAAGTTCTAGAACAGCTGAAAAGTTTTCAACAGTAAAATTTGGAGGAACTCCAACAGTTTCAAAAAGCTCTCTGCAACTGTTTCTATACTTGTTGGGAAGTTGGTACAGATATGGAGCAGCATCAAAATTTAAATGAAAGGCCACTTTTGATGGATTTACATATGTGTTTTCAACTAAAATAGAGCAAAATGTTTTCAGATCCTCCATAATTTCTTCTTTAGCACTGGTGGACTGCATCATTTCTTCATAAAGGTATTTATAGCAAGCATTCGTTATGTTTTCTTGATATAGTGTGACACCATCAAATGATTTTGATAGTTCCTTGAGTTGACTGATGACCAACCCAACAGATGGCCTTTTTATAAGTCCAAGGTAGTCTTTCACAGCTAGAGACATAGGGCCACAGCCTTTAAAAGATGGAGAGCTTTCATTCAGTATCGGCTTCATCAAACATACAGTGTCCTGATGGTCTGTTGTGAAAAGTTCAGTTGCCGAAAACATTGTGGACTGGTGAAAATTATTTCCATACCAGGGGAGAGAGAAACCGGCAGGCTTTGTCAAGAATGGAAGGAAACGGACAGCTTGTAATTTTGCAACATGTTCATTTGCCCATGGATCTCCCATTCTAAGTTTTTCATCCACCAAACTAAGCAGTATACTGCTTCTCTGACATGCAGCAGAATGATCAACCTCATTAAGAACTAAAACCGACTCAGCACGTTCTGTCAAGTCTTCCCAGGAAAGGTCGTCTTTGACCATGCCCAATTGTACCAACTTTACCAAGCATACTGGATTCATATAGTCTTTTACAGTTCCCTCAGGGAATCGACCATCTTCACTGTTGTAAAGTTTAGCTACTCTTCCTTCTGGATGTATTAGCCGCGATGGCAGAACAAGACTGTGTGAGGGTCCAGAACAAGGAATGCATGGGGTTTCTTTCAACACAGTTGCAAAATCCTCCAATTTTTCATTGAGTACATAATGCATCAAGGGGTCACGGAGGTCTTTGTCTATGTCTTGTATATGAGGGAAAAAAACCTCTGTAAAGAACTGTTTTTCTGTGAGAGTGTTTTCCAATAATTTGCTTTTACAGCCAGCATCATCAAAACCTTCTTTGACCCAGTCTGGCAGCTCTACAGCACAGAGATTTTGGGAGCCACACTTTTTCAGATATTTCATGAATATTTTAAAAGCAGCAGGCCCAATATCAGGTTTGCAGAGCAAAGTGTCATCTAAGAACCTAACATATTTTATTGACACCCAGGTATTTCCATCCGAGAAGACTTTTGCATCTTCTTGATCTTGGCCTTTAGCAATTTCTTGATATACCCCTTGGCAAATCAAGTTAAAGTCATCATGCACAACTCCAGGGTCAGGCCAAACTGCGTAGTATTGATATTCAAGGAGTTCTCCATTTTCAGACATAGTACGCAGCATATTAAGTGCAGCCATGTATGCCTGCACAATCACATGTCTCATAAAAATGGAGTTCCACTGTCCTTTTGTGTCGGTCTTCCATATCTCCTTTCGATTTGATGTGACTGCAAAACATCCATTTATGTGTATAGGTAGACCAGTTTTTATTCTAAGAGGTAAATAGCAGAAAACCTCTCCAATTGGACTTGTATTTGTTCGCAGTGTCCATTTTCGATTTTCTTCCTCAGAAAGCAGAACTGCTATACCCCCACAGGGCACCAATCCTAGTCGTTTTCCACTTTCACTCAAAGAAAACTTCAGTGCTTCAGTCACCTCCATACATGAAGAGATGAGCCAGTTTGTGGTTTCCACAGCCTTTTGAGGTATTTCATCAGTAAGTCGTTTGGTTTGAGAGCCTTTGGCTGCCATTTCAAAGTATGCAGATGGATCCTCTTCTGAACCTCTAAAAAGGGGTGACTGTAGATCAAGAATGCGCCTAAACACATTGTGGAACTCCTCCACTACAATTCTGATGATGCAGCCAGATTTAGGTATATCAGCAGGTACTTTGTTGGTGGATGAAACTTTTTTCATGACCTTGGCGGCAGACTTCAGAATGCTTAAAGGGCCATATGCTGCTTTGGAGGACCACACGCTCTTGTTAATTGTGACTACATCCTGTGCAGCAGCAGGATTAGACTCCTCAGACTTTAAATACTTCAAGACCATTGTCCCAACATGCTGAGTAAAAAGAATTAGGCGATGCCCACAGATGCTGAACTCATCTACAAGTGAATATATATCAGTAGTGCTGTAGTATATATTACTAATTTCACTTATGGCTGCTTCATGCTCTGTTCTGAATGGTAGTCTGAAGAGAGTTCCATCGTACTTGTAGGGGAATTCTTGGGACAGGGGAAGCTGGCAGTTAAATACATTAAGAAAAGGCTTAAACTGGTTGGGAAACTTCCTTAGTCTTTTCTGCTGTTTACTCCAGTTAATTTTTATGCCTGGGTTTGATTTGTCCCTGATGTGTTTGTTTATGTGATTGATGTTTGGGTCAAATATAATCATAAATTCTCTGCTCATGATAATAGGTATGTCTGTCACATGATAAACAGAGTTGAACCCTAACCCAAATTTGCCTACCTTGTCTGCTTCACATCTCTTTAGAGATCCACCAAGTCTTGTTATATTGAGGAAGTCTGTGTCTGAGAAGACAGCATTGTTAAATGACCACAAAGAAGGACCATGAGAAACAATCATTCCAGGGTCTAGTAGGTTTTCTCGTATATCAAGATTTTTTCTCATGTCAATCAGAAAACTGCATTCAGTAGCATTTGCATCATCAGCATTTTGCAGGAGCTCTTTAAAGACATCTGCAACAGATGGATATTCCTCTAGAATGTTTTTTATTCTTACTGTTAGAGGTTCCCTTTGACCAGATTGTTCAAAGCCAAGGTTCTCTGGGTTTATTAACCTTGTGCTCAAACATGGAACTCTTAACCACTCTGCAGTTTTCATGGGAATATCGTCATGTACAAGGATGATTGGCTCTGAGGTATCATCAAGTAGATCATTCAAATCATCAACTTTGATATCACAGTATGCACATTCATGAATTGGTTTCATGATTAGTTTGCTTGGATCTTTGTAGCAAAGAATTGGCACCTGCATATCAATGTCCACTGATATTTGATTGTTGTATAACCATCGTAAGATGTTTACCATGAGTAGAATATTGTGTTTGCTGTCTTCCTTCGTCATTTCTTGTTCACTTTTTTTCTTAATTGTTTTTACCACATTGAACACATGGCTGGGGTCAACTTCATCAACAGAGCCACAAAATTTAAAAAGTTTGTGAAACTTTGCGATGGTTTTTGGTAATGAGTACAAGTATGGTTGTAGATCCAAATCAGGGACAGGGTTTAGAATAGTAATGCCAGGAGGGGCAAATGTTTTCCCTGTCCATACCCAATCAAATGACAGAGACTTTACTGCTTCTCTTGCATCCTCTAGGTGAACTTGCATAAAACCATAAATTTCAAAAAGAATCTGCTGGAACTGATACCAGTCCTCTGTGGAAAATACTTGGGATTTGTGCCAGTCATTAACTGCTTTTAAATGTTGGATCACTTGGTCAACTTGTGGCTCCATACATAACTTGAGGGCTTTTTTCATTCCACTAGATATTCTTTCTACCAGGGTTACAGAAGAACCAACAAGCACTGCATGAGATATACTGCACATAACACCGAGAGAGGAAATATTACAAGAATCTCCCTTCCAGCTAAGAGACTTGGGATAATTTAGAGGCCTGTCCTTGCAAACTGGTACCCATTTCAATTTTTGGAGGGAAGCCTGAATTTCTGATGACTTCACTAATTTTGTTTGTTTGTTCAAGATTGCAAGTAGTGTCTTTGCCTTCTTTAAAAGAGGCTCCCATTCTGGACTTGGGCTTTTCTGTAACTCCTCAATTTTTTGGGCAACATGAAGTACATCTTTTTCAGTAAGGTGCACCTCATTCTTCAGCCCTATCTGTCTCAGGGAATGTAGGACATCAGGAGATGATGTGTAGGTGTTTGGTGGAAATCGAGTATTTTCCTCCATATAGAACAGGTCCTGTAGTATTTCAAGATTAGGATCAAAAAAATCCATTGCTGCCAGAGGTTTTCCAGAGGAAGACAGCATGAACTTGAGAGAGGAAAGCCATGAGATCACTGCTTTATTTTCATTTTTTAAAAATGACAAATGAGTTAGGGTCCAGAGCATGATGCTATCTATTTCTTCTTTGGTGTAGAAATCTCTCTCAATGTCCTGAACAATCCCCTTCAACAATTCAGTGCTTTTTACCTGTTCCACATTTAACAGTCGGATAAGACGAATCGTTGCCTCATCTCTGCTGTCAACCACATTAATAGACAGTTTAACATCTGGGGGGTGTTTGGCAGTATGATGTAGTGCTCTAGCTCCTTTGAGAAAAGTAAAGGATGGGATGTATTTGTCTGAAAACTTCCCCACTTTTTCAAAGATAGGAAGCTCTTGAATTATACGTGTTTCCTTTTCAGTGACATCCGTAAGACTTGCTAGAAAGCCTTTAAGGGCAATCTTCTGATCGACAGTGAGGGAAGCGACTTGGCTAGCCAGTCTCTGTGATGAGGTCCTGTCCATAATTTGTAGCACAGCGCTAGGAGATAATGGATGGATGTACATTTTCAGGAGTGGGTGTTGTAAACACAAATCCAACTTTTGCAGGACAACCCCTCCAATTTTATTTATGACTTCCAGCAAATCTTCAGAAATTGTATTCTCTTCTTCGTTTACAACAATGATAGGAGATGGAGTCTTGAGTCGAAGTAGCTCGAAGGAGTCCATACTCTCATTTAGTGGCATATTTGGAATTAAAGGCATATCTTCAAACATGCTAAGGTCATCAGAGAAATTAATATATAGATGTTTCCAAATCATTTGCAGCCAAGATACCAAGGGATGCTTCTTTTCTTTATCACCTGGGTACCACTTCACAGCAAAGTCTCTGGAAGGCCAGGCTGTGGTAAGGACTTCCTTTATCAGACGTGCTGATCTTTCCGGGGTTAGAACTTGAACCTGAGTACAAGGCCGTCCTAAAAAAATTCAAAAACACAGTCCAAACAGTTATTATTATGCTTACTAGTTAAAACTTTTTTTAGAAAATCATGCTTATTTAGACCTAAAGGCAGGGGTGTCCAAACTCGGTCCTGGAGGGCCGGTGTCCTACAGACTTTAGCTTCAACTTGCCTCAACACACCTACCTGTAAGTTTTAAGTATACCTAGCAAGATCTTGATTAGTTGGTTCAGGTGTGTTTGATTAGGGTTGGAGCTTAACTCAGCAGAACTCCGGCCCTCTAGGACTGAGTTTGGTACACCCCTAGCCGGTAAAAAACTATTTGTGACTTGGATTAATATGCCTGGGTGTTACATTTACATGCATACTTTTGCATAATTGCATGCTTTAAATCATCAATGTCAGTGTTACTCTATGTCAAATGTGCTTTCTACAAGTTATGGTTACAATAAAAAACACCAAAACTTAGCTGTTTTGGCAGGTGGAACAAATCAACTCTGTAAATGTTTTTTGTACCATTCTGTTCAAACTTTATAGACCATTGGGAGTAAATTCTCAGAGGAAAACAGGTTCTGAAATACTTTGGCACCAATCGTTTACCCCCATTCTGATGTTTGACAAACATTAACTACGTTTTTGAACTGTACCCCTATGATTTTAGGCACTGTGCTGTTGCCACATGATTGGATCAATAGCATAAATTTGCAGGTGTTCCTAAAAACGTGAACACTGATAGTATACAAAAACAGGATAAGTTTTACTTTTAAAAAGGTTAAAATGAATGCTTCTTACATTTAATTGATATTATGCACATTTTATTAGGTACACCTAATTACACGTGACTAATTTAAAAAAAATTACAGCAAAGGCACAATGTACAAATAAGAATACTGGTAGCTTCCACAGAGTAAGCACACGTATACAACAACATCTACACGCAGACAAGTGCCACAAAGAATGTGGTAACATGCACTACATGCTGTAATCATACAAATATAAACACTGTACTGTTTATTTTTTTACTTTATTTAGCAATTCACAATTATGTAAAACACATTAGCAAATGAAAATTAGATAATGTCATGACTTTAGTGCTTTAGTGCTTAGTGCTGCGAAAAAGTTAAGTAAACTATATTAAGTGAACTGAAAAATATTAGTTTGAATTTTTTAATCACTCCAAAGTTAATGTCTAAACAATACTACATCAAAAAGACGGAGAATGGCTTGTCCTATTTCACAGGCATGACACAACACTAACTTACCTGAACAACCCCAAAGATATTGCTGAACTGGAATTAATTTCAACATCAGAGCCGAAATAAAAACACAGTTAATCCCAGGAAAAAAAATGCAAATAAATTTAATTTTTTTTATTTTTTATTTTGTAAGGATAAATACAAAATCTTCTATTTTAGCTTAACAATTAATAATATGTATAAAATAAAGTGACCCATTGTTTATGTGACTAGCAGATACTGGAAGAAAATATTAGCTGGTAAAATTAAAAAGTTAACACTAAAAAGGTAGAGAAGTGATGATTTAATAGATTTTACTCACTGAGGTCTCTAGCACTGTTTTAGTTTAGCAACTTATTGATTGCATTGTCAACATTGTACATATGCAGGTTTAACAGGATGAGAAGTGTGTATATGTGCTCACAGTCTTAAAGGAAGGGTGTTTAAATCTCTCTCTCTCTCTCTCTCTCTCTCTATCTATCTATCTATCTATCTATCTATCTATCTATCTATCTATCTATCTATCTATCTATCTATCTATCTATCTATCTATCTATCTATCTATCTATCTATCTATCTAGAGAGATAGAGAGATAGATAGAGAGAGAGAGAGATAGATAGTAGATAGATAGATTGATAGATAGATAGATAGATAGATAGATAGATAGATCTATAGATAGATAGATAGATAGATAGACAGATAGATAGATAGATAGATAGATAGATAGATGTAAATACCCTCTAAAGTAAGGCTCATGATTTATATTTACTTCTAACTCCAGAACACTGAAGACTGTGCTTTGTGTATAATCTCCTTCTTATGTATTGGTGCTTGTGATCATGCTTATTTATATATTTACCTCTACTTTTTGCTGCTTCTTTCAGGCTATTCATAATTTCTGAAGAAATGCTGTCTAGTATGAATCTTCCTTCCAAACCTGGGTAAAGAGACCTATTGAGCAAATAAGGAACGTTGTTCAATAAACACTGAATGAAAAGTGTATGACTTATTCTTTGCTCAAGTTATATAGAAATAAACTGTATCAATATTTGTGAGTTATGTCCATTTTTTGGCTTGATGTTTATGTAAAATGACACAAATCTGTCCTGAAACTGTAACAATCGTAAAATTATTTCATCTTACCTTGGGTACTCTTCGGAGGCAATATATACAGCATCCTTGTCACTCACAGAGGAGGAAAATGCAATAAATGTCTCATTTTGCAAAGGCAAAAGCTCCAGTCCAATAAGGTCACTGTAACAGGCATCACTGAGTATAAATTCAAGGAGAAGCAGTTTCTCAACGGCTGGCCCTTTGTGCCTGATTTTCCTCAACATCTGCCGTACAAAAGAAGGTGTGACTTTCTTTAAGTTGTCAGATTTGGTGAAAAATGTGGCTAAAACAGCAGAAATATTTTCTGGCACTCTGGCCAGCATCATCCCTGAGTTCTGGATGTATGTGATTACTGATTCTGTACTGTCCTTATTACAATCTAGCTCTACAATTACAGCGTCCTCCACTTTGATCCAAGTGTTGCTGAGAGAGTGGATGACTGGCTCATGGAGGAGCTCACAAAACAGGGGGTCAAGAATGGGTCTCCAGTGTGAGCGAATCCGGTTGGGATCAGGCCAGGCTTCATAAATGTTTCTAGGTGAAAGGGAAAAATCTTGGTCTTTCATGCTCTGAATTCTCTTAATAGACTCCATAATGAGCATGTAGTATGCCTTTGGAATGACTGTTACAATAAGGAGTTCATTCCACAGGGCTGCTGGGTCCCTCCACTGGTCCACTTCCCGCCATTTGATACTCCTACGATTATCAGTCAGGCCAAAAAAGCCACTGACATGCACTGGCAACCCTGTGACACTCTCTTCTCCCAGGGGCAGCGGAAGAAAGCAGAATGCCCGCCCTGAAAAGCTGGAAGTTGCTCCCTTGTCCTCATCATCAAGTCGTATCAGTGGTAAAGCTATGCCGATAGTTGGGATGAACTTTAGATCATCCGCAAGAGTGTCCAGTTCACTACACATGCCTCGTCCACCCACAGCATTACAAACTAACCAAGTGGTCCTCTGACTTTCTTTACATGTTTTATCCTGCACGTCAATACTGAGTTCGTATGTGCTGCATGTAACAAAATCAACTGGCACGCCATTACTGTAGCTATCAATGGCCAAGGCTAGAGTTTTTAAAGAGTTTGGCTGCTCAAGTTTGTGTTCAGAGTTTTCGCATGCTGAGACTTGAAAAAGAGTCCGCTCACTACCATCTGACTCACGAACATGCAGCGAGACCTTCTGTACACTCTTCAAGAAGAGCAGGACTGTGTCTGCATCAGCTTTGAAAGATTCAAACAGCTCCAAAACTTTTTCTTTATTGTACACATTGCTGCTCAGCTGAGATGGCTTCATACGGAGTGGGAAGCGAAAAAGTGTCCCTAGAAAGTTGCCATCTTTGATGGTGTTTTCAGAGCTGCCAAAAATGCCAAAATATGGGGAAAACTGGTCCTTCAGCTCGGTTATTTCTTTTATGTCTGTCTTCAAGTTCCAGCACTGTCCAGACTCATGGACTCCAAACAGCATCTGATGAGGGTCCAGCATACCAATTTGATTCCCACTAAATATACTTGGGACATCTGAAAAGACCAGATAATTTATCTTAAAAATGTGTGATATGTATATTACCTACAAATTATGCTTTTCAGATAGTCAGTATGCAGTATTATGAGAATGTGACTGCATTACAGTTTATGTGGTAAACAGAGTTGAATCCAATCCCAAATCGCCCGACTTTTAACGGGTCTTCTCTTTTCCTACTCCTTGCAATTTCCTGAATCCCATTCCAGTCCTCAGCTGTAAAAACTGCATCGTTGTATACGTACAAGGCAGTTCCTAGCAGACATTATCAGAACTGTTTAGCCTTGTGCAATAAACACACATTTTGTAGTTTGCTTTACAAATTGAAATAAAACAAATAAAAGTTTTATAACGGCACATTTGCATTAAACATTCAGTGTGTACCTTGATATTGGGCCATATCAGGTGACCACAGTGACTCCACCCCATATTCATTTTCATCATACATAAATTTAACCTCTGTTGCGCCTGCATCCTCTGCATTCTGAATTAGCTCCTACAAGAGAATAAGAGCCAAAAGTGACTTGGTACATAAGGACGAGTTTCTTTTTAAATTGCCTTAATTTTTTCTAACCAATTAGGTATTCTCATTTACTTTAAGATAACTAACTCTCACCCTAGATCCTAGTGAAGAACTTACTATCAGAGTAAACATAACATTTACAAAATGTTAAAAAGTAAAATTCCAGATCGGCTTTCATTTTATATAAAGTGTCATATGTCTTTAATATATTTCTTTTATAAATGTCAGGAAAAATGTGGACATAATGCAAAGGCATTTTTTTTGCTGGAACAAATTTATCTGTCCATTTAAAGAAACATCACTTCAAATTAATACAAAACAGATCTGACAGATTATGACATACTATAACACCTTTGTAAAATACAATCTGTCCCGATGGTAATGGTCTCTTTTAAAATAAACTGGAATAACTAATGAAAAATATGCCAAAACATTAACTAAAACAATGGGAGATTTTTGAACAACATGTCAGATAGCATTTAGCCACCAAGCAATGAGAGCAACTGTGAGAAAGAAGAACAGTGTTCATCACGCTAGGATAATTATGGAGACTTGCAGAATCTGTGTAACAAGGGGAGCTGAAGCTGTTCTGATTGCTCATAGCTCATCAATTCATGTTGCTTTTTTCTTTCATTGGTAACCAGTCTGTATATACACGCATGTAACTTTTACTGTTGCATTGATCATCACAAGACCTACTTTTAATATTTGTCCTCCTTCTGGATAACGCCGTAAAATGTCTTTCAGAAACTCCACCAAAGGTGGAGTGGTTTGGCCAAACCTCCCTGGAAAAGAGTATTTGAAAGGTAGGAAAAAATACTATGTACCTTTTTACATTTAACTGCGTGCAAAGAAAAAGAAAATGAGTGCTAATTTATTACTATATCAATAAAAAGCTACAGTAGATAATACATTTTAATTTCCTGGCATATATAATTTTGTTCTTTTTAAACATAAGTTTTAGAAATGTATTCATAAGAAATGTATTCATACCACCCCCTCGTAGTCCTCTTCCATGCAGTGTCATTTTTATTTCTGCACTTCCTTGTAATACCAAGGTACCAACTACAACTTCATCCTTGAGCTAAGAAAAAAAAACCATCAATCATCAAAATGACATCAATAGGACGATGTATTAGTATTTTTACAGTGAAATACAGGATATAAAGATTAAATATAAATCAGATGGAAATGAAAATTAACTTTTTGAGACCCTAAACAAGAAAAAGGCTCATGCTCAATCTGTTACAGGGCCCCTCTAGGTCATTTCAGACATCTGATCATCTTTGGGTACTCTGCAGCCGGTGGGCATATAGCTATGCAAAGCCTTGGGAAAAATTATAGCAAAAGAATATATCTAATCTTTAAAATTATATTTTACTCTGCTCAGACAATCAAATGGTTAATATAATGTTTCTGCTACCTCATTCGATATGCACAATTTGTTGCAACACAGTTGCAGCCTGACAAAACAAGCAAGCATTTTTATATTTCATACATTACATTTCTACAGAACCACTTTGGTAACATGATGGTTGTTTTTTAGAAGTTTATTTTGTTTATCCATGTTTAGGTTTATTTATAGATATTAAAATATAAAGAAAGAAAGAAAGAAATTATAATTAATTATAAGATATTATCAAAAAATTTTTTCGTAAAGTGGTGGAGCAGTGATTAAGGTGTTGGACTGCTAATTGGGGTTCAATTCCCAGCACCACCAAGTTACCACTGTTGGGCCCCTGAGCAGGGCCCTTAACCCCCTGAATGCTCAGGTATAGAAAAGGAGGTAAATGTAAGTCGCTTTGAATAAGGGTGTCTGCAAAATGCGGTAAATGTAAATGTATTTTAATTTATTTAAATTTCAATACATGCCACAAGATACAAGATACACAATACTGGAAAATATATGTATGCTTGTAGGTATGATTGTTTTATATATGTGTAGGTTAGGATGTTGAAGAAGATCAGGGTTTTCGGTTCCAAGCACTACCAAATTGCCACTGCTGAGCTCCTAAACAAGGCCTTTAACCCCCTAATTGCAATTGGAAATGAAAGTCGCTCTGTATAAGGGGCGTCTGCCAGATACTGTAAATGTAAATATATTTCTCTTCTATTCTTGAAATCTTTTTAAATATATTTTTGCCGCAGCAGAGAATTAACAAAATTACAATTAATCTTAAAAACTACTAATGATACACAAAAAACCACTATGTCACCTTAGTTATAATTAATACTGGTTATTAATAAGTGTTGCTTCAATTTACTAACACTGTGCAGCTTTTATATAAATTTGTGCAAGCTCAGTGGCTACAATTTAATTTACTAATTTAATTTTGGGACTTTAATTTCTTAATCCCAAATTCGCAGGTATTTGCTTGGACTGGGTTTTATTTCTATTCCACCTTGGATAAATAAGCCTTTTTTACCTTATTTAAATGCAATACTAATAGAAATCCAGTTTTTTAATGACATCGTCTTAAGTTTATAATAGTTGAAAGAATAAAATCTTTACAAATTTGCTTTATGCAGTACAGGACAGTTTAAGGTGTCTAGGCTGAGCAGGCTGTGCTCACATAAAAAAAACTGCACTGTACAGAAAACAAATAATTCCTGCAAATAGATTCTAAAATAATTTTAAAAAGAAATTACATTACTTTTACAGAGTTAGTATCTCTGTAGCAAAACCTGTCACAGCATCTCTAGCAGGAATCACCACAAGCAAACATTTCCCAATATTATAACAGACGCTGGACCAAAGCCAGCATCAGAAACAACTCTGTATTAACTTGAAAACTGCACGTGTCTATAAAAAAAAAAGAAGTCAAGACTTGTCCTTGCAGAATTCAAGCTGAACTGTAACAGTGAATAGAATTTCAAACTGTTCCCAGATAATCTGGCTGGCTGTATCCAGCCCTACATACTGCTTGGTCTGTGATTATTTTTTGATCGTGACATAAGTAAACCTGAGGAGAGCTCACCCATCTGCTCTTTTCAATCATGAGGCCTTCCCTGGTTTTAAGGTCACTTGTTTAGCGTAGCCAAGACCCACAGTAAATCCTACCTCAGGTCAGGGGTCTGCTTCACATCAGAGTCTTTATTAAATTAGTTAATTAACTGACACTTATGGTTTGGACATGTATTATAAATATCTACTTTCAGATGATGGCTTATTAACTGGTTTAATTTTACATCACATGACGAGTGTTTACTTAAATGAAAGAATATATTTTAGATAGTTTCAAACATTAAAAAAACCTTCCCAAACAAGTTATATAACTAATTTTATTCCAATACTGATTTAGGAAATAAGCTTTAAAATGCTTTAAGTAATGAGCCTGCATGTGAAAAGTTTTATGACTCTAGAAAATTTAATTTGAACTCATTTTTTATATTAAAAAAAAAGACAAAGTTTCGCTATTGAAATGGTAACTACTGTGTTTAAGACAACAGATAGTTGGAACAGATGAGCGGCATTCTATCCTGCCTGGTAGCTGCTTTGTTCCATTTCCTAATTACTTTCTGTTACTGGAGATTATAAACCTCATTATCCAGCCACTGACCAGGTCATCTTAGAACAATGTTTTAATATAAAATCCTAAAATCAATCTTGGATCCTCAATCAATGGTGGTGCTGGTAGTCGAACCCCTGTCTTTCTGGTAAACCACTAAACCACCACTTTCTCATAAACTCAATTCGTAATAGTATATCCTTTATACAAAAAATATCTTTAATAATCTAGTGAAGGCTTTCACACAAAAAGCACTTCAGCAAGTGCTCATTGATTATTACTCACCACTTTTCCATTGTGGATCAGCTGCTGCTCACATACAGGGAAGTTGGTTTCTTGGTAAATAAGCTGCTTGATTTGCTGAACTTGTGTAGACCAATGAACTTGAAAGACCTTTTGGCCTAGGTACTCGTGTCTGACTGTTACCAACAGCAACCTAAAATGTGTAAATTAAGAATTGGATATGATATACACACTACTCTGCATGAAGCTAAGCACATGTACAACTGCTGAGGATTGAAAAAAATATTATTTAGCCATCAGGCAACCAATGCAATTCAGCATTTTAAAGTAAAACAGTGTAAAAACATATAGCTAGTATTTAATTAAATAACGCCACAATTGTATAATCAAAGCAGACTTCAATTTAACAGCAATATGTTATATTAGGGCAGCACGGTGGCTTAGTGGCTGTTGTCTCACAGCAAGAAGGGCCGGGTTCGAATCCTGGGCAGGGGTCTTACTGTGTTGAGTTTACATTTTCTTCCTGTGCTTGCGTGGGTTTACTCTGGTTTCCGCCCACAGTCCAAAAACGTATGATTGGTGATACTAAATTGTTCATAGGAGTGGGTGTGTGTGTGGCCCTGTGATGGACTGGCGACTTGCCCAGGGTGTACCCCTTCTGCCTTTCGCCCTTTCAGAGACCGCTAGGATAGACTCCAGCAGATCCCCGTAACCCCGAATTAGGGAGTAAGCAGGTATGGAAAATAAAAAAAAAGTATGTTATATTTATGTTTATTTTATAATATACATATTTTATTTATATTATGTAGAACCAATTTTCCAATATGAAATTCTGTGCTATAAATTCTAAATAAACTAAACATATATTTACTTTATAAGTATATAAACATATATACTTATATTTATAGACAAAAGAAAATCATTTACACTGTATAAGGGTGTTTAATTCTTCTTACTTGCTTCACGGTTCCTTACTGATTGCACACCGCTGCATTTTTTAAGCCATGACAGTAGGTCGTAAAGCATTCCACTTAATAGAAATTTATGTCTTTCTATATGGCAGTAGCTCTGTTATACTAATTAAATTATTCTAGAAGTCATTATGGGAAAGCTCTCAGATTGCATGTAAGGCAGTTTAGCTGCATGGTAGGGCTGAACAGAATAAACAAATTACTGCATTACAGTTCAATCTGAATATATTGTTCAAGTTCAAGTTCAAGAAGCTTTATTGTCATTTCAACCATATATAGCAGATGCAGTACATAGTGAAATGAAATAATGTTTCTCCAGGACCCCATGGTGCTACACAAAAACACAAAATTACACACACAACAAACAACAGGAGCTACTGAACAGAACAAACATAAATTGTATATTAAAGTATACTGGTGAACAGCAGGAAAACAATTATACTTTAATTTCTCTAATACTTCAAAATTATGAACAAATGCAACCAAGGCAGCTGGGATTGAAGCACATGATAAAACCTTTTATAACACTCACTGGAATCTTAACACAGATGTAGCCTGAATAAATTTGATTAATTTCTTAAAATAAATTATAAGAATTTATTGCTTCAACACAATTAATAAACCAGAGTAGGTCTTATTTTATACTATCCAACATAAAGTAATGCTACTACAGCATTTTAATTGTAAATTACTTTTACAGTTGGATTTAAGAAGTAATCTGTTTATCCAAAATGGTGCCTCAATGTTAGAGTAAAGGACATCCAACCACAATAACTTTTAAATCACATGAACATACTGATAAAGCGGTCCAGAGAGGGTGCGGCTTTCAGATACATGTTAGCGGTCTTATTTATAGGCCCATAAGCACTGCTACACGCCTGCTATTTCACACACTTCTGCTATTATACTAACATTATTTTAAAGAGGTACAAATAATATCCCACTTTTGCTCTTGATGCTCTGCTTGATCATTAATGCAAAATTAGACAGCAGGCACTAATAAGATGGACAACAAATATTACAAGTATATTTAATGCAAAATATAATTTAAAACGCATTAAACCATGCTTTTATTAAGTAATAATAATAAACCAAACTCACCAGGAGTCGTGACAGGTTGCCATCGCTGTTTTTCCAGTTTTCGTTTCATCGGATTTCAGTCTTTGAAACTTCTGTTATTTTCTCGTCCAAAAGAAATCTCCCAATTCATCCGTCCGTCCATCCATCCATCCATCCATCCATCCATCCATTCATTCATTCATTCATTCTGGTCCTCTGATGAAGGAAAATGTAACCGTTTTGGAGTCAGCCCATGATTTTGTTATCCCAGGCTGTATTTAGCGGTGTTTGTCTTTCGGACCCGCCTCCCTACAGCTAACTGTCGTCCTGATCAGTTGCCAAATATTCCAGTATCAGGTTCAAGTTTAGCACCGGTCCACCATCACATTTTTTCTACGTCCTGTGAGGAAAAAATTGCAGCATCTGTGAGATAAACACATGCTTCCTCCTCCATGGTTGTTTAAACACGCCGTTTCTATTAATGGAAGGCTACTCCAACCCGTCCTATCTCTCGCCCCCTACATCACTGAACACTACATGCTTCTAAGTATGGTAGTGCGCTGTTTTGAATCTAGCCTAAAGGAACGGCTTTCTTTCGCTAAGCATGCTGGTACTTGTAGTAGAATTAAGGTTGAGCGCGTCTGCTTAGGAAAGTTACCGTAAATGCGTAACGCGATCTATATCTAAAAAGATGTTAAAAACAGCACCAACTAAAACACACCGCTCAAAAAATACCCTCTCAAAGTTATAATGCAATTATCACTGTGTATACATGCACTTCGCACTGCATCTATACTCCAAAAATACCTTTTAGCAGTACTACCTTCTATTTGTAATGGGTTTTTTTTTTTTACACGTATTAGTATTTAAAATGTTTAGACTGCTGTTGTAGCCTTCTATTAGTCGTGACCAAATGCCCCTGTCTCTAGCCTCTAGCTAGCATACAAAAATATACATTACATTGCCTATAAACAATATATATATTGCGTAAGAAATTAATTATAGCCTGCTATTCGTCTTATATATGCGCGAACATTTTGGCGCAGTATGATGCTCTTCTCTCCGATGACATCACCGTATAGCACAAGGACGCTTAGCATCACATCTACTAATAACTTTGTTTATCCAGGGGGGGAAAAAATCTAAATAATAGCGTTTATTTTCAGCTTCAATAAAAACTTGCGATAATCGATAATGCAGTAAAGCTGGGATTATATATTGCACGGGCCCGTATTAAATTGACGCAGTAATTGTTTGCACACTCACCACATCCTGCTTTCCGCAGCCTCAGCACCATCATCATTCTCCTACAGCTATGCAGCTTTCACTCCTAAGTTTACCTCGCCATCTAATGCGCATGTCACGGGTAATTTGAGGCCAAGCACAGACAGTCAGCTTGTGGAGGTCGGATATCTTGTAATGAACTTATAGAATCCAAGTGTAGGTTGTGATCCGGGACATAGTGAATCCCCAGAGAACAAGTCTAATTCAGCTGCATCTCCTGCAGCAATGTTCCTTAAAGATCTTAAAGCGACAAGTGATCACAAGAAATAAATACGCTTAATATGGAACAACAATATTACACAAAAACAAGCAAAAATATAGTTCCCACTAAGTTACCATCAGCTACTGGTCATTTAACTTATTCTAAAATGATGATTAGAAATTATTATTATTATTATTATTATTATTATTATTATTATTACCTGAACCAGATGCAAGACTGTACACGAATTAACACACATTTCTAATTATTTCTATTTTCTATTATTATTATTATATTATATTATTATTATTATATAATACACAGATTCACAATAATGCATGACATAAGTACAGTATATATTTGTGCCCAATACGCAGAATATTTGAATAGTTGGATGTATAGACTGGATCAATGAGCTCCAAATATTTACGCAATCCAAATTAGAATAACTATAACATGTTTAAATCTGTTTATTTGTTAAAAAATAATATAAGAATATTTAGCATGGTTTGCAAGGATTTTATATAATTTCCCATATTATCCCAATGTTATTTATGAGTGCAGTGAACTAGCACAAACTCTTTGGCATACACCAGTTAGATATGTATTAAATTTTAATGCTTTTTACTAAAAAGAATGCTGGTATTTAATGGGGACATAATATTAGGTGACCAGTAGATGGCAGCATACTCATTTATATCTCATGCACTGGGGTGGATTTAATATATACCATTTAACAAGATAAAATTATTATTATTATTAATATTATTATTGCAACAGCCGTATTTTTACATCTCGCTTACATTGGTAAATGTAGTTACGTATAATTTCATTTGGATTTAACTTCTATTGTAAACTTGTGTCATTAGTTTAAAATGAATTAATTTAATTTTGCAAACTGTTGTTTAGATTTCCTGATTTGAGTTTTTATTTTCCCCTTAAATAATGTAAAGTAAAGCATTGTGCTTGTTGCACTAGGGAGGTGGCCCCAATCGCTAGCAGTATATTAGTAGGGTATTTATCATATTTATCTATCTGTTGAACATCAAAGTTTTCCTGAAACAACGTTTCAGCCAATCGAATCGCTTTAGGTGACGTCAAGCCGCCTGTAGAGCGCACAGATGAGCGGGGATTTGAGAAACGCATCATTACAGGCAACCGCGCAAACAGCACACACACACGTACACTCTTAACAAGGCTCACACGAACACAGGGTTAGAACTGTGTTTACAATAAACACACGCTTGAAGTCGGCTTCTCGCGGTCTCCAGATCTTTTCAGAGTAAAAATCAAGGAAAAGGCGCATCACTGAGTTCCATCTGAAGCGTCTTTTTGTCTGCGACACGGTTAAAGCCTTAATGTGTGCGATGGTCGGAGATCAGATTACAGGGGTCTGTCTGATCGCAGACATGCTGTCTTTGATCTGAACACGGAGCTTGTATTGGATCCGGTACGAGCCTCTCTCTCTCTCTCGTTTTTTTTTTCAAGATCCAAGATTCTCTTTCACATACACACACACTGAAGAGGAAGAAACAAGTCGCCGAAAAATGAGCGAGTGAGGATACCGAAAGATCTTCCCGGATTCCACTGCTGATTGATAAAAAGACCAGATCTAAGGGACACTTTTGGTAAGACAACAGATAAATCGAAAACGCTTGAAAAACTTTTGTTGGAATGTTGTTAAACCTTTGTAATTAAAACTGTAAGTAAGATCAGTGATAAATGATTAAAAAAGTGTACATATATTAAAGATGTTCTGATTTATTAGTTTAGGTTAAAAACGGGAAGGGACATCATTTTAGTATCAAGCTAGACATTAGTTGGGTTCGATGCCTGTGTATCCTGTGGTTCTTGATGAAAGTTTTAGCCACATGACTTATATAAAAAATGTATATAGAAAATAATATAAAAGAATCTTAAAATAAAATTACTACATCTATTATATTTTAAAACATTTTCCTATGTTTTGAGCGTTTCAGGAAAAAAACCTGACACGATATGAGATATCTATACTATAAAATTTTATACAGTCCCCCTATACTTTGTACTTTAATAAATATATTTATGTTTATCCTTCATGTTTTTGACTTACATTTGTATCCTGTAACATAATAAAATCATGTCTGAGACTAATAACTTTTATTCTACAGTGAAAGTGAGAACATCAGTATGACTCTGCCACTAGGACTCGTCCACTTTCGCCTTCTGAAGATTCTTTGCCTGCACTTATTACTAGTAAGTTTCACGCACCCTGTAGACATTTTAATCAACCTCTACGCTAGGAAGTAAAAAAAAAAGCTTCAAATGTGCGTATGAAATTTTAAAATGTCAACAAAAACAGATAAAAGTCCAAAATAATTGAGGGGGTTTCTTTTTATTTTTGTTGTCGACATGGATTCATTTTTGGTGCTTGTTAAGGAAAAGTATTTAATTTTACCCAGGATGTCACAGGAGTATTCCTTAAAGATTTAGCACTGCATGGAAATGATCTATATAATGGCTATAATATGCTGTGTTGAAGTGTTGGAATTCCTAACCATGGGAGATCATATCGTTTTATATCCATCTTAGGTTGCCATCGTGGCAGAGGAAAGAAGAGCATGCAGGGAGCAGGAATACAAGGATCAGTTCGGGAACTGCATTGCCTGCAGGCAGTGTGATGCCGGACAAGAACTATCAAAGGTTTGGTGTGTTTTTTTTTGTTGTTTTTTGTCAATAAAATATGTCGATACTTGTAATAAATTATTTATTTGTAGGTTTCAATCTTTTTAGGTTAAACAAACATAGCCTATTGACTTCAAAATAAGTTTAAGATCAACAGAATTATCATGCACAATAAGATACAACAAAGCAATTGCTCCAGGCAAGTGTCAAATCATTACAATTCAATAAGATTAGAAAAATGATGAAAATAGTTAATGTGTAGTATTTAAGACAAAATTGGCATAATAAAAGAGATGAATTTACCAAATGAATGTCTTGAGGTTTATATAATTTTATTACTGAATAGACCCATAGAAAAAAAACAGGTTTATAGAGGGAATGTCCCACTCATTTATTGTCTTGTGAGAAAAAAAACATTGCTGTTGTTGGCCACAATTTAAACAGTTACACACATCTGCCTGGGTGTCATATGATTCTGTCGCTTTTGTCATTATTTTGAAAGCCCAGGTTTTAATACAGTCATTAAATCGGAGCTGGTAAATAGAAGCTGCTTTTGCTTTGATAAAATAAAAAGATTTTTTTTCCTACTCTGGTTGATACAAAAGTAAAGTTTGATCTGTAGAAAGTATCTAAATATAAAGAAAAAACTTTTGCAGCCGTTTTTTTCCCATTCTTTTTTCTTTTATTTTGCTATCTCATTTTTTTTAAACCTGAGCACAGGTTATTTCTGTGCATGTTCACCTCGTGTCTATGTGGGCTTCCTCTGGGTATGCCAGTTTCCTTCCCCATCTTTCAACCCTGGCCAGGTTGCCTGATGTGATGGTCTTGTGTTCCATTCCAGTTGCCCAGTATTTTTCATAGCTAATTACTACTGCTTATTCTAATATGTTATTGATTTTATAGTTACATTTACACACGGACTCTTAACGTATTTATCACGTAAATTGATTTAAACATCGAATCTCCTATGCTTTAAGTTTTTTAGGAAATTTGGCTTTGTGGTTTCCTAATAAAATCACAATCTCTTTTCAACCCCACCCCCCCCATTTAAGTCCACACGAGGAGCAGAAATAAGAGGCTGGTGAACAAAATGATAACTTGTTTTTTTTTATATAATTTTTTACTTCTAATCACTTTAATACACTTTTTACTTTAATACACAAAAATAAGAGAAAATAAATAGATTCCCTACAGAGGAAAAATATGCATGCCTGGTTAAATTAAAAAAAACTGGAACTCACACTATACCTGTGTTTCATCAGCGTTCTGATCAGAAACTACTACATCATAAATCCCTTCAGCAAAGATTTACCACTAAGAATAATTTTAAAACACAGCTTTACTCTTTTTCCACACATCTTTGTGTGTCTGAAAATAAAACGATAAAAAAAGCTTTGCAACTCGATCAAAGTTCACCCTCCAGCTCTTAGAGAAGGCATGTAAATTGACAGGTTTTCAGTAATTGAGGGAGATTGAGAATTTTGCAGGGCCTGAATAGAAGCCCTTTAAACACTGGTGTGTCTGAACATGCTTTACCCTCATGCTTTTTCCTTAACATTGTCACTAAAATCAGTTTTTGAGATAGGAGCAGAAAGCTATCTTTGTGAGTTCCGATTTAGAGAGCATCTTGAGCAGCTTTTATACCAAACATAATATTGTTTTTTTCTTAGCCATCTGCTGAAAAGTTGCATTTCTCTATTAATTACAGATCTACCATAATTGAAAAGTTCCAAATGTAGATTCCTTCACATAATAATTTAATGTGAAAGCCAATAAACTGTCCAAACCCTTCAATGCTACACAAAGGCTCTAAAAAGACAAGACGGAATGGTTCCAGACATGCTTCTGGTTATCTCCTTAACCATGGCACGATGCCCACAAACAGAGCTGAGCTATACTTGTTTTCTTTTCTCTTTCTCTCTCTTCTTTGTCCAGCCCTCCCTCTCTGTTTCACAGTTTGCTGTAATGCCCATTGAAGAGAAGGGCCTTATATGGGACAGACAGGCAGCAGCAGCTGCGATTGTCCTCTTAACACCTCCGCCTGTGTGTTTTGTTGGGACGCTCCATGCCAAGAAGGCCAAATTGGGCTTCTTGGATGCAGAGACTGAAAAATGTCTGATTCTTGGTGTTCTGGCATGGGTTCAGGGCAAATCTTCCATCGTTTACTCTATTTGACAGGCCAAGAATCCGTGCCCACATTCAGAGCCCTGTGTGTGTCCAGGATGGGAAACAGTATCTGGGTGGAGAGAGAAGGTCACAGTTTGACACTGACCTTGAAGTTAATGATATATGATCCTGAGTGTAATGCAGCTCTGTGGTGTGAGGCTGAGAATGTGCTCTCATTAGTGAAAGACGCTACTGACTGATGTCATGCCACAGAGATCTTTTTACTTTTTTTCCTCATCTATTCACATCCACTGGAACGTGAAAACCGCTGCCAATTTTTTTTGCCATATGAATTTAGTGAACTGTACAGTGTACTTTGTAAGTATGAAGAATTCTCTCCGTTTGGAATTAGAGACCAACAGACATAACATAATTTAGTTCTTACTCTGTATATCCCATTATCAGCAGTTATCCCAGGGATATTGAATAAGGATTTACTTACTCTTTCAGTCTTCTAATGAACTATATTCCTTTTAAAGTAAAGTACTACACTTGATGAATAAGAGATACATATGCTTTTGTGCAAGTTCTTTTTCATCATCACAATTAATTGCAAATATTTAGTTGTCGTCTATAGAGTATTACTGTTTAAATGCATTTTACAAAACTAACTACTGACTAAAACGAATTAACATATGCATATAATTATATAACCTTGCAAATATTTAAACCAACAGCTGTTACATTTTTTAATGGTTTAAAAAGGCTAAAATTCTTCGCTGTATTTAAAAACTCTAAAATGCATGGTGTAAAGAAGAAAATTTATCAGCTATTTTTGTATTTGTAAAATTAATCCACCTTGATATTTTTTTCAACATGCACCATGATCAATTATTTACAGAGGATTTTTAAAAAATATTTACATTTGCAGCATTTGGCAGACGCTCTTATCCAGAGCGACATACAATATATAAATAAGGTTGATTATTATTCTATATAAACCACAGCATGGGTAAATGTCTTTTTGTCTTGCAATTTTCACAGCCACATTTAATATATTTTAAGCTAACCTTTTTTCATATAGCACATTTTAAACCAGCAGTAATTGGCCAAAGTGTTTAAACATCTGGCATATAATTAAAAAAATGTAAAACACAGTAGAACAATCACAGAAAAGGTTTCAATTTTGCTATATTACTTATTTAAAGAAATCACCCTTAACCAATTAATTGATTTGCTTATCAAACTTTAACTCAATTTAAATTTAAATTTAAATCAATCTATTAAATCTATGGTCCTTTTAAATCTAAGGTAAATAATTGTTCAAGGAGTTGATAAGTTCAGGGCCAAACACTTCATATAGGTGAATTTAAGACTGAAGTAATGAATTTATTTAAATTAAAAAAATTTGCTGCCATCCAATACTCATGATTATTTGAACATGCAAAAAAAAACAGAATTATGCCATATTTTTGCAATTAGATGGGTGTGTATCATCAGCATAAAGATGATAAAACATATTACGTTTCTAACAGATATTAGACAAAGGAAGCATGTAAATAGAAAATGAGGCTGGACCCAGTATTGATCCTTGTGGGACCCCACAAAGATGAATACTTTTTGTAATTCCTATTTACATGCTAAAAAACATACATAGAAAACATATTTATTCATAACTATGCTTCCACTAAGAGACTGGTCACCATAGAACTGCCTATTTTTTGTTAACACAAATAGATTTTTGGTATATATTAGCATATCCATGAGGTTCTTAAGCTGTTGGCTATCTCCCATTAAAGTAAATCATCAGATATGTCTCTGAGATAAAGTGTGAATGTCACCTTTGATGTATAAATAACTATTCCCTTGCTCTTTAGTAGTTAGATCCTCCCTTTCAAAGAGATTTTGCTTTAGATGAAGGCAAGGCACATACAAAAAACCATACACAATAACCTCACACTAATCTAACAATAGACATCCCCAATGGGCCTTTCTTATTATAATGCCAAGTCTTTCACTGGCCCCAGAGCAGGAGGGTGCTCATGGATCCTGAGAGAGTCAGAGAGATTATGTCCAGTGTCGGATGGAGTATAAAAAGAAGGACGGCTTTTGTTTGCTTGGAGATCTCGCAAACACCGGGATCATTATTTCATTGCCGACTCTTGTTATTCCACATTGGCGCTTTTATGTAGTCTCTAACCCCTTCCTCCCTCATCTGGCCTCTCTCACTGGTGGGATATCTGTCATTAATCCCTGCAGGAATGCGGCTTTGGCTATGGAGAGGATGCCCATTGTGTGCCCTGCAAGGCTAGCCGCTTTAAAGAGGACCAAAGTTCACAGAAGTGTAAACCCTGCCTCGACTGTGCCAACCTCAACCGCTTCCAAAAATCGAACTGCTCTAGCACCAGCAATGCTGTGTGTGGTGAATGCTTGCCTGGGTGAGTCTTCTTGAATTGGTTGTCTGCCATAATATTTTTTTTCTCTTATAAAAGATATATATTAAAAAACTCTTAACCCATAGGCAGAGACATCTCTTTTTTTTTTAGTTTTTTATACTCACTAGAAATCCGCCTGCCCGGTATTATAGATTATAGCAATCTATAGTGTTCTCCTTTAAACAATTGTTCTGTAATGCTTTGCAAGGTGGTAAAAGTGATTGAAACTGCTCGAAAATTCTTCTGACAAGATTTTTAAGGTCATGAACTCACCCTCAAGCTTTAGTAAACATTTAAAGCTTTTTGAGGATAAAGTTAAGGTCAGACCAGAGATACTAGTGTGAAAGAAAAGCCCAGACATGCAGACAATGCTCAAGCATGTTAGACTGTTCATAAGGTAAATGTGTAAATAATGGTGTAAATGTTTCTTGTCCCCCCCAGAGTGCCGGTTCACTGTTGATTACCCATAATTAAGCCCTTTTCACATCTCGTCACAACTTGGAGGAACTGTTCAAAACGTGTTTCTCTTTAGTATTTCAAGTCATGCTTACTCACTCCTGATCCTGTACATTACAGATTTTACAGGAAAACAAAGCTAAGTGGATTTCAAGACATGGAGTGTATCCCATGTGGAGATCCACCACCGCCTTATGAGCCACATTGTAAGTACTCTCATAGAACTTGATTTATAAATCTCTTAGTTGATCTCCTCAGATGATGTCTCCACAGTATGACAAATTATTGCTTAATTGTCCCAAAACATAAACTTTTAAGAAATATAATGGGGTAATGAGGTGGTGGCTCAGTGGTTAAAGTGTTAGACTGCTAACCAGAAGATTGTGGGGTTGGTTCCCAGTACAACCAAGTTACTACCCTGTATAATGGAAATAATTGTATGTTGCTCTGGATAAGGGTGTAAATTAAAGTGGTAAGTTAGTGGATAAAGTTTTGGACTGCTAACTGCTGATTGGAAGATTGTGGGCTCAATTCCCACAATTGCTTAGTGGGATAAAAAGAGATAAAAGCAAAAGATTGGATGCTCTAGCTAAGGGCGTGTGCCAAATATCTGAAATGTTGTAAAAAGTAGCAAGTTCCTCTGTTATGATTATATAAAACAGTTAAAGTCTATCTCAGTCCTGTGATGGACATTAACATCACATCTCCTGTCATTTACAATCAAATCTCAAACACACTCAAGTGAATCTTAAATGAAACAGTTATAATCTGTCTTTTATTTTCTACCATTTATGAGCAGTTCCTTTAATAATATCCTTCATTTTAACATTTACAACAATTATGTTTATGTATTATTTAGGTAGGAATAAAATAAAATACAATTCTTCTGTGTTGATTTTGTATGGATGATCTACACTTTAGTCAGGTGTCCGGATTGTTGTAGAATTGCAGTTCATTTCTCCAGTTTGCTGTTCAGTTTATTTAGTTTTGTGTTAAATGGATAAGAAAATGTGCGGGTGCACGTTTATTCATAAACGTGTGTTTGTTTGTAGGTTCACAGGACAACTTACAAAAGTGCACACAACTATACTTTTTGAAATCTTGGAGTGAAAATATAGGCTGAACCTGAGATTACAGGCGATGATCTGCCTCACGCACACGTTTTCGCATCTTCCAATTAAATGCACGCTAATCTTAAGCAGAGATCTTGTGAGACCTGCAAACAATTTATATAAACGAATTATTTAAGAAATCGTATATTTATTACTGTTTGTCGGTAACGGAGAAACAATGGCAAATGTAGTGAAGTAAAAGTACATTTTTTTCCACTACAAATTACATATCTTTTAAAAATAATAAAGTAATTGTTACCAAAAAAATTACTCAGGTAAATGTAAGGAAGTGGCATTATTTTATGTCTGTTTTGATACCATTTGTGTCCTTTAGCATTGTTTGTGTGTATCCCCCCTCCTCCAGTTTATTAACACAATACACAATTTATTCTTGTTGTTCTCAACATGAGAGAATTTAATTTAGCTTCGATTCAGTTTCCTCTAGTTATTAATCTACCATAAATGACATTCTTGGGATATTATAGCAAATAAACAGATGGCGGACTACAATAAGTAGCCTTATTCTTTAGATTATTATGCAGCAGCACTAATGAGTCTCATTGTACCTATAACTGAGTTACAACATTAAATTTGGTGTTTTTTATTTCTACGGGAGTTTCGAGCCATTTTAATCTCCTCATAATCGAGTGTGACTTCCTGAAGGCTCCAGAATGAGCAGCTGCTTCTTGTGAAGATTTTGGCAGTGTGTGTGTGTGTGTAAGAGAGACAGAGAGACAGAGAGACAGAGAGAGAGAGAGAGAGAGAGAGAGAGAGAGAGAGAGCCAGGTTTAGCATGCCCTTGTTAGATATATAGGCAAAAAACCACAGCAACTTTATGTAAGCTGTCTCTTACAACACTGTATAACTCATTGCTGTGTTGACAGAGGTTGATAGAAAAAAAATGTCAATGAACCAGATGCACATTGCTCAAAGCTGTAGGCTACTACACCCTGTCTGGTATAAGTGTTTAAAAATCATTTAGTTGTAAAAAGTTATCAAATGTAATTAATTACTTTACTTTTATAATTAATTAAATAGCTACTCTACTTATTACATTTTAAATACGCTAATTTGTAACCTTCCCAGAGTAACCTTCCCAACACTGAACTTTTGAAGGAGATTTGTCTCAGCCCAAATGAAGGGTTTGAACAGCACACACTCTTTACTCCTTAACCACGCTATCTGACACAAAGTGGTGAAAACGTAAAAGGCCAGATTACTTTAATCACTGTGTGCTGGCCTAAGGCTAGCACGCAGCTGCACACATGGGCCTGCTTTCAGAATGAGCCATAAATCTGAACCCGCTCTGTTTCAGAAAAAGGGGGAGGGAGGAAAAAAAGAGAGGTATTTTATGGATTCTTTTAGCTGCTTTAATGTATTGCATCTGCTGTTGTCTCCTCTAGTCATAAAAGAACTCTAAATGTTTGGCAAACCTCCTCTTCAGTTGGCCTATCTAGCCATATGAACCAATGATAAACTCGATGAAGTTGTCACATGAGACCTACAGTTAAGTTAATAAAATGTGAAAGTAATGAAATTAGGCAATGGCTTATCTTGAAGATTAAAGTGTTTTTTTTTTAAATGACAATTCAATACTGCTGGAAAAAGATTAAGAAGAGTAATAGGTTTGTTTTTTTAACTTAAACACACCTGATTTAGTCTATGAAGGACTATGGGTTTGTGAACACATGGAAACCTTTACCGTGCACAGCAGAGATGGAAAACATTACGTGTCTTGTTTTCTTGTTGTTTAAATGCTCTGTTCTCTGCAATTTTTGATTATTTCTCGTAGAGACGTTTGTCCTCATCCAGTAAATATCTGCTGTAAACACTGAAGTCTGTGACCTCTCTACACAGTGTAGAATGTTGTACAGGTGTAAATGTATAAGACATTTCTAGGAAACGTATAAAAAAAGGAAAGGACTAAAGATGCATGTTTGCATGTTACTATTTAGACTGGGGTGTCATAGTGATCTTCTGTTGCCAGGCCTGCGTGTGGCCATGTTGCCAACCTCAAGTGCATGTGTATGAGTTTGGCATTCTCCAAAGTCAACAACCGCAGCGCACATATCAAAGGGAGTAGTCTATTGGCATTGAGGCCAGCTGATTAGATCAGCAGGTGAGATCTCTTCAATGGGCCAGACTTTGATAGCTGCAGCTGTGTGAGAGCTCATAATGCTGAGGAGAAAGAGAGAGAGATAGAAAGAAAGAGAGAGAAAGAAAAGAAGAGATTAGGGGAAGTTAAGGGGAGCACAGCTGGCATAGATTTGCTGGCAGAGACACAGCAGTTTGAGGACTGAAGTCCCTGTCATTGTCATGCCTGTTTATTAAGCAAACATTTATGCAATATACAAAAAACTCAATGGCAGTAAAAAAAATCTCAATATTCTCCCTTTCTGTTCATTTATTTGGCCTGCTTTTTCATTATCCCATTTTAATTGTAGCTTTCTTTCATTCCTACCTCTTATAATGTCTATACCCAGCTTGGTGTATAGAAATAATGGGATCCTATTCATTTAGAGGCTAGACAAATTTATGTTTTATTAGACATAGAGACCAGGGGTGGCACCAAGTAGGGGAAAGTTAGGACGATTCGAAGGAACTATGCACTTTAGTGGGCCCCCACGATGTTCTCCCCATGTTTGTGTTGGTTCACTCCGGTACTCCGGTTTCCTCCCACGGTCCAAAACATGTATGTTAGGTTGATTGGTGATTCTAAATTGCCCATAGAAGTGAGTGTATGTGGCCCTGTGATGGACTGGCGACCTGTCCAGGGTGTACCCCTTCTGCATTTCACCCTTTCAGAGACGGCTAGGATAGGCTCCAGCAGATCCTTGTGACCCCGAATTAGGGAATAAGTGGTTACAGAAGATAAATGAATGAATTTATATAACATTGCGAAGAGAAATGAAAACAATATAATAGATTAAATAAAACAAAACAAGGCAAGCATACATACCTCAAGCATATTAATTACTTAACTATTTACAGCCCTAATATATAACACATTTATTTGTATTATTAACTTTTGTATACATGTTTTTATTTAAACTTTTGATATTGTGCTATTTTTAAAAACCAATTTCTTCTAAAAAATGTTTTTATTTTTGTTACTTTTGAACTGATCGTGTAGTGTACAGAGTCATGCTAAAAGAGTTTGAATTTGCACAAAGCCAAGCCCAAATTTACTCTGTGATTGTGTTCAAGATCAAATAAAGAATGTTTGTGTGCATCCATTGAAATTGCCTTAAATAAATAATTGGTTAATATTTAGCCTCATTAGATACCAAGAAAACTACACAAAGCAACTTCAAAGCACCTTATCTACCCCATCAAATGCAAATGCATGGCTAATGCTTTGAAACACTGAAGGCGGACGAAATGATGAAAACCCCACATAAAAGGAGGTTATGTCATAAAGGGAATGGAAACATATCATTCTCTAATATCAACACGATTTTCAAAGCCTGTCTAAAAATAAAAGAAAGAAGATGTAGAGATGAGAAATGCTCATGCTGCAGGTGTGCAACAGCCACAGAAACCAGCAGCAGATTATTGTTAGGATAGACGGTGTGCAGAATCGAAATGCTTTTCAAGGGCCTGGATTAGAGTTCAGCGTTTAGGAGACAAATTTGCTATACGTAATAAACCTATTAATCTCCTTAAACTGGCGAAAAAATATTGATATTGCGATTGAGTACCTCTGTACCAGGTGCTTTGGATGCAATAACTGTTCCTAAGAGATGTTTCTTTGTTTGCTGGAGAAAGCTCTGCTTTTGGTCTTGCTGAGATAAACTTAGCATTGACACAGCAGCATTTATGGGGTGTAGTCGGATTTCCCCTAGTTTGCTCGGAATAATGAGGTCTATACTTATTCGGGAGGGAGAGCTCAAGAACATGAGGACATGGAAGGAGTGAACAACAAATGGCAGATCTTATCTTCTGTTCTGCGTACATTCCCTTGCTCTGTCTGTACAAATGCTTAATAATGGTGTTGTCAGACTGGCAAGTAAAGGCCCGACTGCCCTTGGGGTTGAGGGTGAACACTCATCTAAGACTAAGAATGCGCACCCCCAACTCCCCTAGAGCTCTTAGGTGTCTTCACTTTTAAGTAGAAAATTCATAACCTTAATATTAAAAAGATTGACTTATAAGTAGAGGCGTTATAGGTGTATTGTATGTGCTTCAGCTTCGATATAAAAGTACAAACAGCTGTTGAACTACAAGGTTTTTTTCTTCTTCTTTGTTTTGTGCTTCTCAGGTATTGGACGTGTGAATCTGGTGCCCATACCTTCCACAGTGACCAGCCCCAGAGACATGGCGCTGGCTGCGGTTATCTGCAGCGCTCTGGCTACTGTCCTTCTTGCCTTATTCATTCTTTGCGTCATCTACTGCAAGAGACAGCTGTTAGAGAAAAAGCCAGGTAATTAATTGAACCAACAAGACACTTTGTTTAAATACATTTAGGACAGGGGTCACCAGCCTCGTTCTGGAGGGCCAACTTCCTGAGTTAAGCTCCAACCCCAATCAACCACACCTAAACTAATCAAGGTCTTGTTAGGTATACTTCAAACTTACATACAAGTAGACTTTGGCAGCTAGATTTCTCCAAACATCTTGGGGAGCTAATCACCAATCTTCTGTGAATGTTAGCTGCCACAAATCCTTCTGTCTCTTTATGTAATTTTAAACAGATTCGGTGAAGATCAGGACTATGTGGGGTATAACTTCCAGGACTCTATGCTGTTCCTTACACGAGACAGAGATTTTAATAACATTAGTTATATATGTAATCTCTGATGTATAATCAGATGCCTTCATATTTTATAATGGATACATATTTGCTGATCTAATCTCCAACTTTATTTGACACCGTACTGTATTTGCAGGATAGTCATTACAGTTGTTATAAGTTGAACATGATCAGGGCAATAAGGCCGTTGTTGCTGTTACTTTATTTTTGAGGAATATGCCAGGCAAAAAGATGTTTAGCTGTTTAATATATACATCGGTTTAGATTTTAAGACTTATTCTTATAATTTTAAGACTTATTTACGGCTGTGTGTAATGGCGAGGCCTTCACAATAGGATAAATATCATGATACATGGGTTACAATACAATACATCACAATATATTGTTTTGCAATATATTTTGCAATAGTTCAAAAACAAAGTATACTGAATAGCTAAAAATACAACAAATACAAAGCCGGAGGCATCCTTATATTTTTGTTTCTGGGATGATGGCCAGGTGACACACACTGATAGATTAAACTATGTGAATGTAAATTAGTTAAAAATGTCATTTAAATAGGTATCAATACTTGGTGAGACTATCGATACACTATCATGAATCAAAATGGTCACAATTGTTAACTGTTGATATTTTTTACACAGCTCGATTGGTAATTTTGCAGAATAACTTTTAAAAATTATAGTAAAAAATTAACATATGTGCAAATAATTTTCTAATTAAACCTTACAGCATTGCTCAGATCTCAGGATGGTTCCTTTATTGGAGCTGAGCTTTCCTATCTGGATCGCCGAGAAATGCTGGACTTTTCCCAGAGGCCCTGCTGCTACTGCCATTACATCCCTGAGCAAACGCATGGTACGCTGCGCTGATGCACTGATGCAATTAGCATAAAATAAAATACTGAGTTCCTCTTTTCTTTGTTATATTAGAATATAATATAATACGTGCTATTAGCAGGTAGAGTGCATCTGTCGACCACCCCATGCTGTGATGACACATGTATCCAGAGACTTGGCCAAGACAACAGTTCTTTTCACTCACTAAGCAGTCTGACTGAGAGGTATGTGTAATGATCAATGACTGTTAGATTATTTTATTGGAATACGTTTCATTATGGCATCATTTCAATAGCTGATTTTATGACTAGGGTCACTGGTATAACCAAAATGGTGGGAATCTTATTGTAGAAAAAAAGTGGGTTATTAATTTAAAAATAACTTTATATATAACTAATATTCCATGTGTGCATGGATGCTAAACATCTAGTGTTTAAAACGAAACAAGACAAAAAAAGAACACAAACAATATTGAGAAGATTTTATCTTAAAATGGGTTAATATTTTAAATGGTTAAAATCACACCTTGATGATTAGGATGTTTTAGGGTGTTTAACAGGTGTTTGAATTTACATTAATTCTGCATAATACGTATCTATGCAAATTTTCCTTTCAAGTAGCACATAATCTTACACTTCCTGCTTTTTTTTTTTAATCTTAGACTTGTACAGAGTTCAGCGTGGAACAGTCAGTGTAATGTGGAACAAGCTGCTGAACTTCTTCCAGTGGAGTTCTGTGAGGAATTATCACTCATGGAGAAAGATGTAGATAGGACACATGTCAGGCCATATCCCCTACATAGCAGCAATGCTTCTTCTGAAGAAAATGAGGAGGAAACTGTGAGCGAGAAAGAGCAACATGGCTCAACTTTGGTCTCCACTAAGCCCTTTTCTGAGCTTTTACCGGATGACAACTGCCTGGCAGAGCAGCATCTGTCCACAGTGGAAGGTAAATTGTCACAAATGCACATATTTCAGTCACATGGTCATCTGGTAAAAGGCACTGATTGGAAAAGCTATGAATTTTTGTTAAGCTACAAACCTTTTGATTGAAACTACAGCCAAACTCTCTTTTTAATAGACAGTAACTACACTGAAGCTTATTTTAACGTCATACATACACAGTACATAGATTCACGCCTCATACTTTGTGTGCCATGCCAGGGATTTTGCTATTTTTATTTGTAATCTATCTGTTTTAACATGATCTAACAAAAAAAAAAAAAAAACTAGCATGAAAGAAAATAAAGAAACAAAGTTTTGTCTTGCATAGTCGTTAATGCTTATGGTATTGTATATTTTTTATATATTGTTAAAATAACGTGCTGTTTTTACCCATCTGGTGCTTTTTTTATATTTGATATTAGATATTTTACTTATGGTCACCTTTCACATTCCTTCTGTCTGATATTCATTTAATTTAATTTAACAAGAACAGTGTGTTGCCAGTTAGCTAAAAATTACGTAATAGATTTGTGACTTACCGAAAAAAATCTGGTGTCTTCTTACTTTGCTATTGGCATCTTTTAATGTGAACGTTCTTTAAGTATAAATATGGCAGCGTGAGAGCTAAAGAAAATCAGAACAGCAGAGAAATAGAAGTTAAGAGCAGAGGAGGGTGTATTTAAACACCCACTCTGTCTGGCAGCTTTAACAAAAGGCTTTTGGTGAAAAGATCAAACAAAGTAGCAAATGATTAAATATAGCCATGGAAACAAGATTTTATTACATGTTCTTTCCGTTAACAATTGTTGTTAAAATATAAATTATGTTCTATAGTAACAGAATTTTTAAATAATTTTCCTTCTAAAAGTTTAAAATTATTACACTGTACATTTTATAAAACATTTCAACTAATGAATCTGAATAAAAGAATTCCAGAATTATAAAATGCCAATTGTTTATTTTCTCTACAGAACAGGTTTTTTTTTGATGAAAAAATTCTATTTTTCTGTAGGATGACCTGGCCTTATTTCAAGTTTATCCCAAAGTACTGCTCTGGATAAAAAAAAAGGAGGCAATGAGGAAGATGCCAGTGCAGATTATACAAGGCCACACACACACACACACACACACACACATCCTGAAAGCCAGGTGATGTGCTCTATCTACCCAGCAGCCTGTGGCCCATGGTTATCCAGTATAAATCAGACCAGACACCGTACATAAACATGATCCATAGAAAAAAAACCCAAACAGACTGAGGAACCCAAATACACAACAAAAAATCTTTCTGATTTGGAATTGATCTGTAAAGAGTGATGAAGCGGAATTCATGGACTCTGACTTTGAAACGAACTTCTTTTCCTTGGAAATGGAGAAGATTTTAGAGAACCATGAATGTGTTACAATTTCTAAAATGACTGGAAAATGTTTGTGCCTTTTTATTTTTCCCCCCACTGTAGATACCATTTTGTAGAAAATAGAATTTGAATATTATTCTGCTGTAGATAAAGTCAGTCACTTTTATAATTAAGGTTATTGAGCACTTACATTTTTTGTTGTAGATTGAATTTATTGCTTGTTATTTGTAAATAAATAATGATTACTGAATTAAACAAGAGTAATAACGCCATTTCAATAAAAATTTCCAACCACAATTTAATATAAAAACATTCTTTATAGGAACATTCCTTAAAAAACGGAAAGAAAAAGGGAAAAAAAATCGAAACCATAAATTAACCCTTTCATGCACTGTCACTAAACACAAAGTCAGTTTAGGTTATTAAATGTGAATGTTAATTTAGGTAAACGATTAAAAATATTTACCATCACTAAACAAAGTATCTAGACTATTTACCTTTTTTTTCGTCTTTGGAACTAGAGATCTAGAGATTCTAAAGAAAAAATATCAGCAATTAGAAGTTTCCTCAGAAATTGAAACTTTACTGTGAGTTTCAGACTGTGGATATTTTGTATGTGAAGAATATTGTTACTAAATTTTTTAAATCGTTTGTGCATGAACATGTTAATGGGTGTCTTTTAACCATCAAAGACACTACAGAGGAATTGAGCCAAAATTCCACCGGTGCTTTATGGAAAAGGTGGGGACGGCAAGGCATTTATAATCACATATCTGTGGCTTTGAGTAGAGGCAGAGACCATGATCAAAATAATGCAAAAATACAGAGATTATTTGAAAACACCAACAAAAAACTAACTAAGCCCAATTTTTTTTTTCCTGTTGAAGAAAAATCCATGAAATTACACTAAGATTAATCTACCTGCGCATTGACTTTTTGGAAGAAAACACAGTAATACCTGAATGACTGCATGAGAGAAAAAGTGTCCCAAAACCGTACAAAGCATCCTTAAGGTACCGGTCACAATAATATCAAGAAAACATCAACACAATGTTCAAAATTCTGCGTTAAAAAGGAATTCACTATTGAATTGCATCAAAAATAAAAATATTATGCAGAATTTAAATAAGTTCCCTAGGGATGCAAACCTACGTCTATTCAATCGGTATATAATGAGCCATAATTAGTGCTTACATGTCTCTTCAAGGGATCCATTTCATTCTAATTATTAGGTGCATTCACTACCAAGTAAAAACTTCTTATATAACACAACTAAATTCAATTCACCCAATTATTTTGGTCTTAAAAGGCTGAAGGTGTAGTTCGGTGCACTCTGAAGTGATAAAGCCTACAATACTGCTGATTTGCACTAAGCTCCAAAACTACGGTCCTAGAATTCCAGGCTCACAGATGCCACCAGATCCAGTCTGTATCTAGACTAGCTAATGGATCTGCACTTAAAAACTATAATTCTCAGAGGCAGTTTCCTAGTGATGATCATACGTACAAGACCACATTGTAACCTGCTGGTTTGTCTGGTCAGAGGAGAACTGACCCCCCAACTGAGCCTGGATTCTCCCAAGGTTTTTTCCCCCCTATTCTGTCACCAATGAAATTTTGGTTCCTTGGCGCTGTTGCCTCTGGTTTGCTTAGTTGCTTATATAGTACTTAAATTGTTTTTACTATTGTCTTATTCGCTTTGATTCTGTAAAGCTGCTTTGACACAATCTTTATGGTTAAAAAGCTTTATATAATAAAGTTGACTTGACAAAGTGAAAAGCATATTATAGAAAGTGTTTGTATGCTGTAGAATTATTCAACTGCCCAAAATATGTTTCAGCATGACAATGCCCCTGTGCACAAAGCGTGCTTAATGAAGACATGGAGTGGCAATGTTAGTGTGAAGAATCTTTGGAATTAACTAGTACCCAAACTACAACCCAGACCTTTATGTCTGTAGACAGTGTTTGACTTCCCTAAACTTTCGTAGATAAAATCCTCCCAGCCGTGCTTCAAAATAACACAGGAAGTGGTATATTCAAAAGCTTTTATAAATTTTATGATCAGGGATCCACATGGATATTTCTAAATAGTATATGTTAAAAACTACTAAGGAAAGCTAGGAGATTCTTTGCAATGATGGTGTACTGTATGTTCTGTGTTTTTATTGCTGCCACAGGTAACATTAAGATTTGTGTTGCTAAATGCAAAGAAAATGGGAAATGCAATGACATCTTTGTCAGCTTCTCAGTTAACATTTTTAACGTGAAAGTAAAATTAAGAGGGAGATTTTAAACATCCTTAGGCAGACTGGCTAATTAAAAAAAGGCCCCGTGTGTTCCTGGTGGTCTGTAAATACGAACACAGAAGAACCTGTTTCAGAGATCTCAGTGCACAATGGATGACAGTAGGCTGTGACTTTAGCACTTCACTTTTTCTTTAGACTGCCTAAGGCAAAGACTTGGATTTGCCCTTTATTAAACAGAGGCTTTGAGTGGTAGTGATTTATCCCTCAGAGTCCATAAAGAATGTCTCAAAATCTGGGTCCAGGTCAGAGACGAGGGCATCAACAAAATCAGTGATGGATGGTCTTTTCTGCAACATGCCTGCAAAGAAAAGTAAAATAAAGAAATAAATATCTGAACTAATATAGCAAAATTTTGCAGATTGTATAATATACCATAAGAACATCACACACACACACACACTGCAGATTCTACAGAAAACAATACACCAAAAATATGATTCATATTCAATTTATTGATTTGAGTGCTGAATTTTCTCCCTATTCCACACACACACACACACACCTGCTAAGCAGCTCTGTTACAGCACTACTGTGACAGTCTCTGTTTCAGCAGTCAGCCTGCTGAACTGTGTGTGCACTCATTTTACAATTCCATGGCTCTCACGCTTTGAAGTCTGCTCATTTCCCCTTGAAGAGTTGCCAATGTAAATAGGCCCTGCTCCCAACCCCCTCTTTCCTCCATGGGTCACCTCCAACACACACACACACGCACACAGATCTGCTCACGCTGTTAAATACACAAAAAAACTAAACATTACTATTACTTTTTAAAAAAAGGCCCTAAAAGGTCTTTTTTACCAGTGTTCTTGTTAAACTATTACAAAAATAGCTCTGCCTAAAATGCTATAAAAAACTTGTTGCAAAGATTAACTTTACCTGGAGGACCACAAACACACGTCTACAGTAAAGAAAATCATATTAATGAATCTAAAAGGCAAATCAGAATGCAATTTATTTTCATGAACTACCAATCAAGTTTTATTAAGATTAATATGCAGAGGGCACTTGATGGACTGGTGTATCAGTTTAATAGAATCAACTTTAGTCACACCTTACCCTGGGGCAGATGACACACGCACACACACGCATGCATGCAGGCAGACACACATGCATACACAAGACCGTAATTCACAGCGCACAAGCTAAAGTCATTTAAAATAATATCTCTATCAAAAACTGCTTTAGTCATAAACTAACCAGTTAGGAAGTGTGTTCATGTGTTAGAAGCAAGTACATGCTTGCAAACGAATAAATTGCTTTTAACCTCAAATATATCCAGGGTGAAAATGGCCAGTTGAAATATGAAATCAACTCAATCCCACTCGCTTCAATCGAAGAGTTAATCTGGATAAACTGACCTGCATTTACTAGCCTGCTATCTTTTATATCACCATCACTTTCTATAATAATGGCAATTTCCTGAATTTGCTTTAGATGAGACAAGCAGGAAAGATTTAATGTTTTCCCCCTATGGTGCACATAAAAGCAAGTCACAAAAGTAAATCTTAACCCCGATTACATCTTTGCGCTAAATATTATTTTTGATATTGTACAATGACTTCTCTAAATGCTATGAGTACTGAATCCAACCACGCTCAAAATATTTTATTCCTTTGTTTTGTATAACAGCGCTGTTACACTTTCTTGTAAAAACTAGGAATAAGTTTAGTAGGATGAAGAGAAACTGGCTGGATTCAACCTCCAACGCAATTTGGCAAGCACAGTTTCTACAGTTTGCTAAATATTTATTTATTTACTGGCAGAGCAGGAAGATGGCTATCTTTGTGATTGGTCCAAGGCTCGACAGCTTGGTCTAATGATGACTCTTGGGGAGTAAATTTAAAGCAATAATAAAACAACACTACATCAAAGTGTGAGTAAGGATCGTTTTTTCCTCAATTAAGCTCAACGTAATAGCACGGTATCTCTTCTGCAGGATCTGCCACACCTTGAGGTCTTGACGTCTACACTTTGCTGAGGCTTAGCTGGGCATTATCAGGCATGGTATAACATGACTACAGTTGTCCCGCTTTGACTCTGCATAGGGAATAAAAGTTTTTAGTAAAGGCACACTTTGTGACTTAACCATCACAAAGAAGCGACCTGGTCATTGGATATGTTATAGAGCTGAAAGACGAAGGTGTTACCTGCTTGAATCCTTAGACTGAACATGAAAAGCAACTAACAATAAAAAGTAACTTGAAGCATGTTTGGTAACTGGGTGAATGTGGTTATTTTTTATTATAATTTTAATAGTTATGATACATATTTAAATTAAACTGATTTACGTTTACATCAATACATAATTAAAATTACTTCCTCATCCGTTCCTGACACATACGGCAATCGTCTCAAACAGTCCTGGCGCTTTTAAGGGCAATTAAGGGCACCTTCGGCTTTTTAAAAAATATATCCATGTTTGTTTTTTTTGTTTTTTTTAAAGTGTTGCAATGTACAGTGAGGGAAAAAAAAAAAATTTATATTTGATCCCGTGCTGATTTTGTAAATGATCTATAATTTTAATGATAGGTATATTCTCTTGGTAGGAGACAGAATAAAAACACCACCCAAAAAAAATTAGTCAGTAAGATTTCTGGCTACCAGGTGTCTTTTACACAGGTAATGAGTTGAGATTAAAGCAGTCTGTTAAAGGGACTCTTTCAAAGGTGGTGCTCATAATTTCAGCTCGTTACACCAAAAAAAACCCCCAAAAAACAGAGGCAACTAAAAACCTCACCAAACCTTCCACCATGGCCAAGACCAAAGAGCTGTCCAAGGATGTCAAAGACAAAAGTGCAGATTTACACAAGGCTGGAATAGGCTAAAAGACAATTGCCAAGCAGCTTGGTGAGAAGGTGACAAGAGTTGGTGCTATTATTTGCAAACAGGAGAAACAAAGTAACTGTCAATCTCTCTCATGGCCTGGGTCTCCATGCAGGATATCACCTCCTGGAGGTTTAATGATCATGACCAATACGCGGACGAATCTTGTCAAGGTCCCACTTGCTCAAGAAAGCATCTAAAGTTTACCAATGAACGTCTAAATGATTCAGAGGAGAACTGGGTATTGCGGTCAGGTAAGACCAAAATCAAGCTCTTTAGCATCAAATCAACTCACCATGTTTAAAGAAGGAGATCAAGCTGCCTATGACCCTAAGAACACTATCCTTAAAATCAAACATGCAGGTAGAAACATTAAGCTTTGAGGGTATTCTGCTGCTAAGGGACAATTTGCTGCATTAAACAGACAATAGTTGTGGGTTACGGTTAGGGTTCCTCTCTAAGCCAGGGCATTAAAAATGGTTCGTGGAGAAAATCTGTGAAGGGAGCTAACCCTGGCAAACATTAGCCTTGAAACCTTAATGACTTGGAGAAAATCTGCAAAAAGGAGACAAAATCCCTCCTGAGAGGTATGCATACTTGGTGGCCAACTACAAGAAATATCTGAACTTGCCGATTGGTTTTGCCAATAAGTACATGGTTTTATTTTGTCAAAGGGTTTGATACTTATTTTACTCATTAAAATGCAAATTAATGTATTTTTCTGGATGTTTTTGTTGTAATTCTGTCCTTTACTGTTAGAATAAACCTACTGTTAAAATTATAGACTGATCATTTCTTTGTCAGTGGGAACACAGACAAAATCAGCAGGGGATCAAATATTTTTCCCCCCCTCACTGTATTGCATTGCAATTATTTACGATATATTGTATCGCGACCCATGTATCGTGATATTTATCATATCGTGAGCCCCTTGCCGATACACAGCCCTACTGAGAGTTAAAAAATGTATGAACCTCTACATTTGGATTCGTAAGTATTTATAGATACTATATTTCACCTTTAGCCGTATCTGGAGATAAATGACGTTTTACCTGATGCACTTGTCCTAAAAATCAACTTTGACTTTAATAGGCTGTGGTATTTCAAATAATTAGGAATTAATTGTGTTTCTCACGTTCACAGGTTTTTCCATTTTCTCCCCCACAGTTAGTTTTGCCTTGATTTAAAACATGTCACGAGTTGTATTCCATAACCTCATATTCCTCCTTAAGGCAAACTACTTCATCAAAGCTGCTCTAATTATGGTTTGGAGGTGAACCAACTTCAAAGAAAAATGGGTGTGCTATAATTTATAATTACGTTCATGAGAATCAAGTTGTCTTTCGGAAAAAGTTTAGGAATTGTAATTGGCTTATTATAACTTATGTTACATTTTGCATATCCACTATATGAGCTATACATGAAAAATGTAAACCTGTCTAAAAGGAAAAGTGAAACTTTGGTCATCACAAAACTGAAACAAAAAGGAAAACTACAGTTCTTAATTAAAAAAAAATAAAAATAATACTAAACACACAGCCCTGAACCATATTCTGCTTGCTGAGGAACACAGGTCTTCAATCATTATGGCAGTCAGTCGATCGTTTTCTGATCCCTAAGCTGCCATCTAATCTGTCCGGGACTTTTCAGCACCAGGAGCCTGAAAGCCGGTCACAAATTGGTGCATAGCCAGCGGAAGGTTTCTGTAGGGTTCTAGGATAACTGATTTCATTCGAGCTGCTGTGAAAGCCAGGGTTAGTAGAGCAGGGTGAAACTGAATCAGTCCTCTCAGTCGGCAATACTAGACACGTAATACTGACACAGAGGAATGGTGAGGTTGAGGAGGCTTAAATTTTAAGCTCATATCTATCTATCTATCTGTCTGTCTGTCTGTCTATCTATGATAAATAAATAATTAAATAATGTGTGATGATTGATGAGCATTAAATGTCTGGTAAAAAAAAACATGTAAACACGTGCTGTGAACTAACAGCTTTTTTAGCTTAGAGATTAAGCCCTTTTTTAGCATCTACATTTTGCACATTAAAACCTTGCTATGATCAGTTATGGCAGCAAAGGGAACTTGCTGCAACAAGTTCTGCTTAATCTATGACCCCTAAGTAGAAAACCGTCATGACTCAGAATACAAATGTAGAATTCAATAATACAGCAACTGTTTTATGACCCCGAGTACTTCCTAAAAGGGAGTTACGTTAAAGACATACTACTACTACAGAACCAGTACAGCCTGGGAAAAAAAAGGTTCAGTACATTGCAATTTTTTCTGCCTGCGACAATCATCCAATGAATATCAGAGCAAACAGCTATAAGAACCTTGCAACTGGATTTATTTTCAACTATAGGAAACGCTGTTCAACTTATAGCCTCTTTTAATTATGATTTCAATGATGTCCAGTCCATCTTGCTGCTAATTTGAATAACAGAAATACCCTGAAAACATACTTCAAACAGCACGCCATTAAAGAGATATTAGTTCCAGCATTTTACTTTCTCTTTGCTTATTAATTCCAAAATCTAAATCAGCTTATCTGCTTGTTAAATGACAATTCCCTAAAAATCCTACACACATTCAACAACACAATCACACCAAAGACGACCAGGGGCAGAAAAAAAAAAAAAAACAGACTTACCTTCCACCATAAGCATTGGTTCCTTTCCTCCCCCATGAGCCAGCATCTCTTGCCGGTAGCGCTCTCCGGTTTCCCTGATACAAAACCAACACAGATCTATTCAGATAACAGAGCCAGCATGACCGGCATCACCAGCAGGCTGTGGCCTAAAAAATAGACTCTTTAGAATAGTTTAGTGAAATATACAGTCATTACAAAACCAGGTATTAACTGACAAGAAATAAGAAAAACTAATAGAGCAATTGACCAGGAATAGGGGTAAAGCATAAACAAAGTCATGTTGGGGTTTTCAAGAAATGATTAATGATGTCATTTTAGCCATAGGAGTTTTGGAGGCTTTCATGCAAATGGACACGAGACAAAAACCCCTTTTTGTTTCTCAAATAAACAAATGCATGAACACACCTGTTTAAAGGGTCTTTATGGAAACACTGCCTCCAGACCATAGAGGCTACAGCTCGAGACATCAGGTAAGAGTAGTACTTAGCTCCATATCCAACGAGGTGACTGAATCTCAGCTGCCATGCCTGTGCAATACAAAAAGAATTCAATGAGGAATTCTCATAAAAGTTCAACATCAAATGTTCAGTTTCAATGACTATCATTATGCAATCACATACGGCTGTACTGCAGATGTGATTTTGGGGATTTACATGGCTTGGATAGTGCTTTTGTTTTGTTTTTATGACCTTATGATAGGTGAGGATGTCTGGGATTCTTTGCTGCTCCAAACATTGTTGTGTGTTGTTTTAAACAAGGCTAGGAAAGCATGGGATTTACAATTATTGCAAAGAAAAAACCTTTGCAATGCAGTAATAAACAATATGTCCTAACATTAGAACGGGATAAATAGTTTGGAGAGAAGAAGCTAAAGGGTCACTTACACAAAGCTCTGCACTGGTTTTTGTGCAGCGTAAATGCTGCACAATTTTGTTCTTGTACAATTAATGTGTAATTTTATTGCAGAAAAAGGAAAAACCATTTTGCGCAATACATTCTGTTCTGTGCAAAGACCACTTTCGATGTTACACAAATTTTCCAGCACGTTGAATGTTTTGGGATGTCCGGAAAAGTATCTAATTTAAAGTTTGTTTCCAGATGCAGGAAATCCTGCTGTCGTTTTTCATTTACGGTTTATTTTAAGCCTTTTAATATTAGCAGGAAGTAAACAAATCTTTAAAACTAAACCCCTTTTTCTTAACAGAAATGTTTAAAGAACCGGCATTACAACCCTTTTTTGAAGCAAGGCTGACTTATCGGTGTTGCAGTTAAGGTTTGGGGCTCAGTGATATCCCAGTTATATTTAAAAGCTTAGCAGCTCAAAGGCATCATTGAGAGACAGACACAAGCAGAAACACCCATTAGACTGCAGAACCACAGGGCACTTAATCCTGTTAAAAATTTGAGAGCTCCATGCTTGATGGCAGGCTATAATATTACTAAAACATGAGATCAATGTGCTACAGGATAGAGAACTAAAGGCATAGGAAAAGAAATGCTTATTAGAGAGTAGTGGTGCATACTGTAAACAAGGCCAACTTAATTCTCGATGCTAAGGCTGTGTATTGCTAAAGGTTTCACGACACGATACACAATGATATATTACAATAAAATTCATATCACAACTCGCCGCAATAATTTCAAAAAAGGTTTAAATACAACCTTTTGGAGACCCCCTTATTCCTCCCCCAGCCATGTTTGCTTCTAAGAAGATGGCCATGTGTGTCAGTGACATCTATAGGAGTGGAGGAGGAAGTATGTTTACACGCACTTTTTAATTAAATATTTCATAAACACATGAATCAATTATACATAACAAAAACTGAAAACCGACCTTGGGCAACTTAACAGACAAGGAGGAACACTAAAGTTCAGCCAAGCTTCTCTAGGGTTTAAATGTTTGACAGTAACAGGTTGTTTAAAAAGTACGGGCTTATTCAAACATTGGATACCATAAAATGTACGTGTCAGCCTGAAGACTCCCATCTGGCATATAATGAAATTCAGAAGTGTAAACAGCACTCGAGCAAGGGGCCTCAACTTGTTAAACCTGAAATCTAATGATGACCAGGATCAAACAGCAAAATTGTAGCACCATGATGATTCCCTGTTAGATTAGCTGGGATTTGGACATTATTTGGATACACTCTTTCTTTAGATTATAAAAGAAACATATCTTCACTATCCACATCGATTCAAAGTCTTTCTTTAGATTATAAAAGAAACATATCTTCACTATCCCACATTGATTAAAGTCCTATGTATCCTGAGTCGGTTTATTACACAGTGTTAAAGTGTTGATCTTGGTCAGGGTCACAATGGACCGAGAACCAATCCTAAACCAGCATAGGATTTACAGGGCATCATGGACAAACATCATCACTCATTTTCACCAATGGAAACTTTACAGTGTGTTTCAAACACATTACTTAATTTGACTAGTCGATTTCAGTAAAAATGCAAAACGATAAAGAAACATTACATTTTTATAATTTACTTACAAGACATAGTAATCTAATTGCATTTTAACATACTTTATAAAAGTAATCCTTTCTAATAAATAACAAAACATGTTAAAAAAATAACATTCTGATGTATATATATATATATATATTACTAAGCAATCTTGCTTTGGTGCACTTTTACCATAGAGTGAGAGCAAAATAGGAACAAACTATTATCCACATTCCACAGAGTTGGAGTTTAAACAGATAAAAAGGAGAGACTGAGAGATGGTGTTTTTTTAGTGACTATGTTAAACACACTGGAGCAATTAAAGGAGAAGAGGGGTCTGATTTCCCGCCGTTTCATATAATTACAGACTAGACGAACGTTTTGGTGCCAATCCAAACTTAAAAACATACTTCACATTGTCAAGGCTTTCAACTGGCCAGCTCTATGTTTAAGACCTTTTTGCAAAGGATCTGCTAGAAACATTTTTTTTTTTTTTTTTTTTTTTTTTTTTTAAATCGCTCCCAAATTCCTCCCCTGGGGAGTGTTCATTCATAGTGTAGCAATCAAAGTGCACCAATGCTTTTACAGACAGACAAAAGACAAAGAAGAGGAAAAAGGAGAAGAGGGAGAGACATTTTAATCCTATAAACGCTTGGGTATTAGACATGCCGGTCCAAATTCTCGCCTCTGATGTGCTTTTGGGACTGTTAAAACTGAGCACATGTGCAAGAGTCTAGCATATTATTAAAGATTAGTCAGGGAAGGAATTAGAAACATTCATTAAGTTGAATAGCTGCAACGGATCATAAGATTTTAGACCACCTGTAGTGTGGATAATGCTAAATGTCATGTTATCACCCCGTATTATTTAGTATCCAATGTAAAATGGCATGCAGGTTTCACATTTTTTGTCATTTCTTAAATGTAAAGATGCCAAAATAATAGAAAAAACCCCCCCAACATTTAAATTAATCTACTAGGGTCACTAAAAGTCCCCAGAACTTTGCAAAAATCTAAACCGTACCTAAAGCTAGGTTTATTCTCTTTCTTGATGTTTTGATGATGAGGGTGATGTTAAATTTCCATTGACATTTAATGGGGTCTAGAGTGGGGCAATGATTTTATACATTTTTCATCATGTTTATATTCATTCAAATTATTCCAGGAGCACTTACAGGTTGTAAAAAGGGGTGAAATCATCGAAGCAAAAAAAATGAAAAAAAATGTGATAGCATGCTAAATTGTCATATTTGATATCCGATATACGCTATTTAAAAAAATTATAGAACCATTTAGATGTTCTACATAGGACTTAATTCTGCATAGGGCTTTATTCTGCATGTGTTTATCTCTTTTAAAACACAAACGCTGCCATATCTTTGAGGTGCTTTTTGGCACCAAATGTTTTTGGCAGCAGGTGTGGGTGCCTCTGGGTTATCAAGATTAGCTAGCTATGAAAGCTTCACTGCTTGTTGATCATCTTGCATTAAAGCACACGCACGCGTATCCCAACTAACATCCGCATGGCAGATATTTTACTATCCGCATCGTTTTTGAGCGTTCATTATTGTTTGAAATAATAAATCACTCATATGCAATACGCACATTTGTGATACTAATAGTTTCGATATACAGACACTTATTCAGAGCGACCTACATTTATCTATTTATACAACTGAGAAATTGGGGGTTAAGGACCCTGCTCAAGGGTCCAGCAGTGGCACCTTGGTGGTGCTGGGAATCGAACACCGATCCTCCAATTAGCAGTCCAACAACTTAAAAACTGCACTACCACTTCCCCAGCTTAGACAAGTTTGCCCTAATTTTAAGCGGGTCTTTACTTACAAAGAACCGGAACCATACCAGCAAAGTAAAATGCCAACTTACTGGTTTCCTGTAAAATGTAACCGTGACCTATTCTATCATATATGATTTAATGTATGATGATAATCCAAAAATATTATATTATTGAAATTTGTCTCCAAAACCAAAACTGAAGCTTGTACTTTCTTTTTGAATAGCTCCTTTAATTATGTTATGGACCCTTGATTAGATTTAGAGCACTTACTGTGTTGGGAACATAAGGCAAGTTGTAGTATTTCTGTTGCATGTCTATCAGAATATCGGTCGTAGGCCGTTTTTGAGGTTTGCCGTGATACACTTGGTCCAAGGCTGCATAGAACACCTGCAACAAAATGTTTAGTCAGTCGTGTTAAATTATTTTATTTCATAGCGGTGTCATATTGTTAAGAAGCATACCTGAAGTTGAGTGTCGGCAGCACCACAGACTTTCTTGGATTCACAAAGACGTGACACCATGCTTTCAGGCAAAGGCTAGAAAGATATATACACCAGGAAAAAAAATTAGATATGCATTAGGATAATCCTTAAAGACATCTGATACGGCAAATACTGCACGGTCAGTTAGTTACCGTAGCAGGCACTTACCTGTCCTGTCTGATAGTGGCGGGCAAACTGGTTAATCACACGATAATCGGTGGCAAAGTACTCCATTAAAATAGAAGGCACCTCAGCAAAATCTGTGGCACACCTTGTTCCTGTGAAATAAAACACTGTTACAAAATTTCAATTACAAATGCTATTATAGATGGCACCGGCAGCCCATAATATAAATCAATCCACATGAAGTTAATGTCACGATATGTCCACATTTTCTATATTTACATCATTTAGCAGACGCTCTAATCCAGAGTGACATACAAAACATATACAGTCGTGTGAAAGAATTAGGACACCCTATTAAATATTAGGTTTTTAATTAAGAAATGTAAACATATCGATAGCTAATCTTGTTTTAAGTTTTCTTTTGAAAAAGTGACTTATTTGCAGGTAAACAGCAAAAATTAACATTGTTTTAATTATTAAACAAAAGATTTCAACAAAAATGTGTATTCTGAGGAAAAAAGTTAGGGACATCTTACCCCTTAACAAGTAGTGTTACCCCTTTGGCTAAAATAAATTTAATGTGTGTTGCTTCTTGTAGCTATCTACCAGTCTCTAACATAGATCCGAGTTTGGACCATCCCCAATGCAGAACTCAGGATTCAGATCTAGGCTTTGACTCGGCCATTCCAGGACTTTCCATTTCTTATTTTTCAGCCAGTCCCTGGTGGATTTACTAGTATGTTTTGGGTCACTGTCATTTTGCAGGGTCCAGTTCTGCTTAAGTTTAACTTTTTTACAGATGGTCTCAAATTTTTCCTCAGGCACTCACTAATACTTGGTGGATTCTATGATGGTGGGGGTTTACTATCACTTTAACAGTCAAGAGCACACCAAACTAAATGTCTGAGGTTTAAATAGGGCCTTCTTCAAAAAGGTAAGTAACAATGTGCTAATCATGTGTACCTGATGTGAAACTGTGTATGATTTTAGCCATTTTAAGTGGGAATAAATGTTGGGAAGTTATTAAGTCTTTCTTCAGTTTTAATTGTTTGGTTATATTACCTGAATCTCCTAGTGTTGCTTTAAATTGATATTAAAGACCCATATTTATTTTTATTATTTATAAGTAAGTATCTTGAACGTGGAAACAGAGTCTTTAATTGGGTGTCCTAATTTTTTTACATGACTGTGCCTATATAAGGTAATACTGAGGTATGATTGAAAAATAGAAGGAAAAAAAGATATAATTTGTCCTTAAAAAGTTAGATAGACTAAAGTAAAGTATCAGGGATGTGTGTGTTACCGTAAGGGACGTACCAGTTACATGTTGATAGTGTGTGCGAGCAAGCATCGAGTGCATGGCGTGACCCATTTCGTGGAAGAGGTTCTCCATCATGGCTGGTGTGAGAAGAGTAGGTGCGCTTTTGGTAGGATGAGGGAGGTTCAGCATTAGCACAACCACTGGCAACTGGTACTGCCCATCATCCATTCGGCGCCCTCCACGGATAGTAAAATGGCAGTCCTGGAAAACGAGTAAATTCTTTATGAAACTAGGAGTACACTAGATAGAGACGGGTGCATATTATGTGATTAACTTGTAGATTGATTATTAATAATAGGTTAAGATTTTCAGGGGTTCAAACACAGTATTAATGTTAGCATGTGTCAAATTTGCGAGTAATGTGCAGTTACATTAACAACATTTGGCAGACGCCCTTATCCAGTGTGACCTACATTTATCTCTTTTATACAACTGAGCAATTGGAGGTTACGGGCCTTGCTCAGGGGCCCAACAGTGGGAACTTAGTGGTGCTGGAAATCAAACCCTGATCTTCCAAGTAGCAGTCCAACACCTTAACCACCAAGCTACCACTTTTGTAAATGTACTTTATATGGATGGGTTTGTTTTAGCCTCTAAGCATAAACGAAATGTGAGAAGTAAGAACGACATGTAAGTTATACTTCACCTGATGAGGTTTGTCTGGTCTATAGAAGAAGTCACAGTAAATGTATCCCAGCAGTCCCTCAGATTCGTGTACCACTGCCTAAAGGGACAATTCAAAACGACAGATCGCTGCTTAATACAATGATCAATGAGGAAAGTCACGCTTTGCTGTCTTTTGTGTAAAGTTTTTTCCCAGTCACATAATCTAGCCCGCCTGCGGGTGTGGTGTCTGAGCTGCTTACCAGTTTGCGGACGTCTTCACTCCACACTTCTCCGGCACTGGGCTGTTCAGCCAAAAGTGACACACCAAACAGCTGTGTAAAAAGACTGTTCAGACCATCCATACAGGCTCCAAGTGAGAAGTAAGGGCTGTATAGGCTTGGCTCAATGTTGAACCTGTGACAAAAAACAAAAAAAATGTACATTTTTTCTAAAAATGTTTGTTTTTTTACAGCACTGCATCTTGAGGTCGATATATAATTCTATAACAACCTAAAAAAATATACACCTATGCTTACAGATTCACACCTATCTACCAACCAACCTACCCATCTATCTACACACACACAGAACGACAGAGAGAGAGAGAGAAAGAGCGATATAGATATATTGATAATAGTTGATGCTAAACACCTTAAAATGCTAAAGTACCTTGACACCATAAAATATCTATCTATCTATCCATCCATCCATCCATCCATCCATCCATCCAGATACATAGATAGATAGATATCTGTAAAAAAATTTGCTTGTTTGATATGCAGTTTCAAAACCCACTGCAGGAAATCAGGATTACTGAAAAGGTAATTTCGTTTTTACTTTAAAAGTCTTACATAAAGCGTTTTTAGTTGGAAGCTAGTTGGCATTTTTTTTTTACAAATAAGAATTAAACCTGGTGTTTGCAAAAAACTTATTATAAATAAATAATTATAAAACGTATATCTATATTTATTAATATATTTCCTTATTATACTCTACCTAGACTATTGTGTATGCTTAAATTAACCTTGTATTAAGTAGGAAAAAAACTATAGAAATACATCTCAAAATAAAGTAAAAAAAAAATACAATTGCCATAAATTAAGAACAGTCCCAAGTAAAAAGAAAAAGAAAAAAAGAACTAAAAAAAAAAAAAAAAAACAACACTTCCGTTCCTCCCTCATTCAGACCAAAGTGCTGCCAAAAGACCCATGTTGGAAAAATCTCAGAGGTCCTAAAAGCAAAAATGCTTGCAATAAAAGCCTGTTAACATGTCTGCCAGTGTAGCAAAGGCTGTACTGCAGGACTAAACAGTGCAGCACAGCAGAGTTCATTTATAAAAAGGAGACGAGCAGAAATTGGCAGTCCTAAATCATAGAGCCAAAAATTTTAAACAAAGGCAGCCAGCCAATGCCAAATCTGTTTGGGAAGGATATCAGAAAAAAACAAAAAAACAAACAACAGATCACAGAAACGGACACCATTTATCGCAAGGCAGATTAACATCTTTTACGTTTGAATCTTCTTCATGATACTGTTATAAAAGGACTACAGTAGTTCAGGCTCACCTTTCGGCACGTACAACACCACTTAGATAAGGGTGATCCCATGGCATAAGTTCCTACAGTACAGATACAAAATGTACTTAACATGGGGCTCATGTAAAATGTAACAATCAAATGAATTAAAGAAAGTGCTAGTTATGTGCTTACTGGATTCCTTGGATTGAATCTGGTCTTCATGTCTCGCATCATTTGAAAGTCTTTTTCAGTCCTAGTAAAGCAAACACACGCCAGAATGTATCACTCGCACTCGAAAGTAAAAATGTGCAGCAAAGATTTAACATACAGGTGCATACTGACACCTTGTGGAGACCAGAGGCACGGACTAGAAAGTGTATTATTTGAAAGTGAAAAATGCATTTAAAATGCACACGCATCCAACTCTAGACTTTTCGCATTTTATGACATGCAGAGGTCGGATTTATGTTCGAAATTATAGATTAAAATTAGCCTTGCGTGTAAACCAAAGCCATGTGCACAATTATGACCTGCTGAAAATTAGCTGAATCAAACATAAGCACAGAAAGTAGGATAAGTAGGATAAGCTTCATACACGTTACTGCAGGAGCAAAACCATTAGCCTGTGAATAGATAAAAGCAGCTAATAAACTCGAGCGTCACACCCAGTGAACAAGACTTTCCAAAGCAACTGTGAATGTGAACAGCCCAATAAATCACAGTTTAACAAGTAGGAATGACAACGCTGGAACACTTGATTTACTCCCAAGCTTCGAGTGTAGAACAATGACTCAGCTTTACATGACAACCCTGCATCATTAACCCTAGGGTGTAAAACTTTAAAACTGTTTTAAAATTTGCTTTAAAATTGTACTTTATTAGTAAAACCAAATTAAATAAATTAAATGACTTTACAACGTATTTCTGTTGTCATACCGTTACGCCAACCATCTAGTCTGAGTGTAAGACACTACCTGTCCTTAAGTTTGTCTGTCAAAAGATCCAGGAAGTTCATCACAGTGTCTGTGGGAAAGAATAAAAGAACTGTGTTTATTTACTTATGCAATGTCTCTTCAAAGTATAAAGAAATTAAAACTAGGGCTGTGTAAAAATATCGATACAGCTAACTATTGCGATTTTTTTTCTTAATATCGATACATTTTTAAATTAGGAATCAAACCAATTTATAGTTAATATTTAATTAAAACCCTCAGCGCCTGTCAAACAATTTCCTTCACTCTTGTAGGTGTCGCAGCACATAAGGCCATTATCATAAAAAATTAACGATGCCTCCAGTTTTGTATTTGTTGTATTTCTATCTATACTTTTTTGCAGTAAAGTATTGCAGTCTATTGCAATATATCATGTGATAGGATGGTGTCCTGTAGCCCTTCCCAACACAGCCATAATTAAAGCCATTAAAGCATCCTTCACCAGTTAAAAATGCACACACACACTTTACAAAGAGTTTTACTACCTGGGCTTTTAGCCATGGCCCCTTTTAAAGCCCTGTGTGCATAAGATTCATAGCCGACCAGCTTAGCCAGTTTATATCTACAAGACAGCAGTTCCTCAAGCGTGTGCATCATTTCTTCATTTGGGTATAAAAAAATCCTGTAGGCAACCTCCCGCACCTGAAATCACACATATAGTAAATACAGTCAGGTATTACTGCAAGAATTCATCTTCCAGATGGCTTTGTTTTAAAACTAGACGGCTTTATTTTAACATTCAGGAGTCTAAACTGGTGTTACATTTGACCTAATAATATCTAAAAAAAAAAAAAAAAAAAGTAGAAGTTAAAGCTCCTAATGCTACAGTATGTCTTAGGTTAACTTAGCTGTGTAAAATCATCTGTGAGCTGCAGTAATTAGGTGTAATGTTTAAAATAAAAATTAAATATAGCTATAAAATAAAAATTCTTAAATATATTTATAACTACCGTTTTGGAGTCAACATGTAAGGGTCAACATTTTTTCTGCTTGGTGGTATATTTATTTTTAAATAGGATCCAACACTAGCGATGCCACAATACTCAGCATAATATTGAAATGTTCAGTATGACCTACACGGTTCACCACGACGGGCGGCGGTGTTTGCATTGAATCAAAGGTTAAGTGTATTGTTGCATCCCTATCCAACACTAACCATAATAAAGGCAGACCCACTGATAGTAAAACCGTACCAGATCATCAGGTGCATCGGCATGCAGTCCTCCAATCTGGACGTATTCTCCTTCGTTGGAAAATTGGTGGAGAATGTGTTTAGGGAGAGCCCTCATTTCTATTCGGTTTGGCGTGTGGCAGCCCATAAGAAACTGATTATTAAGGTCTAATAGCTGAACATTCAACTTAACCGCTTCTTTTCTCTGCAAAAGAGAAAGAAAACAGACCGACAGATTTAACAATATATACAGCATATATGCAGTTATATATATAATCAATGCCTGATGGTGTGATGCAGTAACATTAACCACAATTATATCATAAAATGGTGTATTCCTTTTCTTACTGTATCAGGAGAAAATCAATGTTGTTGAACATTTGCATCAGCCAGGATGATACAGATGTTCAACAACCATCAGGTTTAAGAACTTAATAGTGGTGTGGCAGAAAAAGCTATAAAATTATTGCAAATTCTTGAAAGCATGTTAAATAAACCTGACCTGTTTTTTATCCAGGCGAATCCCGCTTATCTCAAAGTCAAACATGAACAGCTCAGCGACTCGCCTACGCAGAACAAGAAAACAAAAACCCAACAAGCACATTCTAGTGTTAGTGTTTATAAACATAAACACTAAAAACTGGATCCCGACACTAAATATAAACACTAAAATATAAACACTTGATAAACATAAACACTAAAAAAAAACATTTATAACCAGACAGAATTTTTTACTTAAACATTACAATTTTTTTTTTCTCCTTTCGGCTGTTCCTTTTCAAGGGTCGCCACAGCGAATCATCTGTCTCCACCTAACCCTATTCTCTACATCCTCTTCACTTCATGACCTCGTTTATCGCATCCATATACCTCCTCTTTGGTCTTCCTCTTTGCCCTCTGCCTGGTAGATCTCTTCTCTGTACATGTCCAAACCACCTTAATCTGGCTTCCCTGACTTTCTCCCCAAACCTCTAACATGAGCCGTCCCCCCTGATGAACTCGTTTCTAATCCTGTCCAACCTCGTCACTCCCAAAGAAAACCTCAACATCATAAGCTCTGCTACTTCCAGCTCTGCCACTTGTCTCTTCCTCAGCACCATTGTTTCTAAACCATACATCATAGCTGGTCTCACCACTGTCTTGTACACCTTCCCCTTGATTCCAGCTGATATTCTCCTGTCACACAAGTCTCCTGACACGTTTCACCCATTGCAACCTGCCTGGAAATCCTACCTAAACATTACAAAATACCTTATAGTTATTTAGATCGCTATATATTATATAGATTCAGATCAGGGTAATGGTAGCGCAGTGGTTAAGGTGTTGGACTGCTAATTGGAAGATTGGGGTTCAATTCACAGCACCACCAAGCTTTAACGGCTGGGCCCCTAACTCCCAATTGATGAGTTGTATAAATAAAAGAAAAAAAAAAAAAAAAAAGTGTGAGTTACTCTGAATAAAAGCATCTGCCAAATGCTGTAAATGTAACGCTAAAGCCTCACCTTGTTTCTGGATCCAGTTTGGCCATCAACTCTTCATTATCCAGCAGGTTCTTTAAACTCTTACACAACTCAACATTAGTGTTAAGCCTGTGAAACACATCAGTGAAATGGTTCAAATCTGTAGATTTTTCTGATTGAGTACTGATTAAGTGTTTTAACAACACACATACTTCTCCACTGTGGTGCCGATCTGTAAGCAGGTCTTCTCTGCCGCTTCCCGGTACAGAGGATCAGGATGGGCTACTTTAATAAAGTCTGCCTGTATTAAAATAGAAAGTTGGTGCAGTTTTTAATCTACATGATCTCACTGTATATACAAACAAAAACAACATATAAACCAGTGTTACCAGATCAGCCACTCTGCACAAACTGTCCGAGAGCTTATCGAACGTCTCTACGGTCACGCGGCCGGGTTCCGTACTGCAGGCTTTCTCCACCAGCCGTTCGGTCTCCTGTAGGGCTTTTTCCTGGATCAGCTCAAATCCCTCTGTGCAGCTGAGCTCCGGTACACCAAACAAACCCTAAACCAACATGAAACATTCTGTATATTAATACAAAAATATTTGGACACCAGACCTTTATATCCATACGTGTTTTATAAATATCCTAGTCCAGAATTAGTTCCTTCCAATAATAACCCCCAGACATTTTTTAATATGCTTCCGACTCAATAATAGAGCATATGGTTGGGAGATCTTCAGCCACAGGGGTATCAGTGAGTTTAGATTAGATTAGATTAGATTCAACTTTATTGTCATTGTGCAAGGTACAGAGCCAATGAGATGCAGTTAGCATCTGACCAGAAGTGCATAAGTGGCTTATTTACAATAAATATCAGTGTAATAAATAGGGTACGGGGTTGATAATTACAGAGGTGGGGGTAAATAATGTACAGAGGTATATGGATAGAATATAGAGGTGTAACAATAGATAGTTATAGATTGTGCAAAGATGCATAATGATAAGGTAGTGCAAAGTATAGAAGTGGCAGTTCAGTAGTAATTAAAATACTGTATATCAGCTGTTTTTCAGTCTGTTTGTGCGGCTCTGAGGCATCGGTAGCGTCTGCCTGATGGGAGAAGAGTGAACAGTCCGTGGTTGGGGTGAGAGGCATCTTTGATTATGCCTCTCGCCCTTTGCAGACAGCGTTTTTTGTGTATGTTGTCCAGGGTGGGTAGCTGAGTGCCGATGATTCGTTGGGCGGTTTTCACCACCCTCTGAAGGTTGAGGAAGAAAAGGATAAAGAGAAAAAGGGCCGAATTTGATATAATAGTGAGTTGTAGAGCAATGGCGGACACTTCAGTCCTGAGGTATGTGCGGATGAGGAGCCTGAGTCAGGAGTACAGGACAGTGACGTGAACGCCTTCAATTAAATTGATTATAAATTGCTGATAACTGCTTATAGTTACGCACCAGCGCAGAATGATGATGATGATGATGATGATGTACGTCGATAGAAAATAATGTTCGCAGGAATTCCAACATAACAGCTCACGCTGAGACACCTTGCAATCCGAAGTTCAGGTCATGTGCCACCGTCACTTATTCAATGATGTTCGCCCTGCATTGACGGGTGAAAATCCGAGCTGTCTGCTTAAAGGTTGGTCGTGATTTTGCCAAGTAGGATGTGATCCTGGATTATCATCCTTGGTTGACCCTGAATCAACGTTTCAATCAACCATCTGATGTCATCAGTGTGCGCCGACCAAATCCGCCACAATCTATATTCGAATGTTTCCCTCCTCATTAACCAAAATGTGATATTATAAAATGTATTTATTACATACAAAAAGGAACAAAATACTTAAATGACGTATGTCATTAAAAGGTCAATTCATAGATTTTGTTTAAATTTATGGTTATTAAAAATATGACTTGTGATTGAGTTGTGATTTAATTAAACCAACATTTCAAATGGAGAATGTTGCTCTATTGCAGTTTTACAGCTTCACATTTTCAGAACATTTCACTTTTCTCAGTTCATTTATGTTTATTTTGGATTATTATCATCAATACAGTCTTTAACACTGTGATGCTTGTTAATGTGTGTGTGTGTGTGTGTGTGGGGGGGGGGAGCTTATTGCTTAAATTGTTAGGCTGCTAACCAAAAGCATGCGGGTTCAATTCCCAGTACATTTACAGCATTCGGGGGTTAAAGGCCTTGCTCAAAAGCCCAGCAGTGGTGGCTTGGTGGAGCTTGGATCCAAACTCACAATCTTCGGGTTGGCAGTCCAACACCTTGAGCTAAGTTAACCCTCATTTTTTGGACACCTTACCGTTATATTATTCCTTCATTAAAACCAATGATGTCCAGACTCATGTGAAGATTATGGGTTCGAATCCCAGCACCACTAAATTACCACTGTTGAGCCCCTAAGCAAAGCCCTTAACCCCCAACTTGTATAAATGTAATAAATGTAAGTCACTCTGGATAAGGACGTCTGCCAAATGGCGTGAATGTAATTGTAGATCAATTGCATACCACATTTTGTTGAAACAGGTCCAGTCTCCTGGCAGCTTTGGCGGTAAAAGCAGCTCCAACAGGTGACCAGGTGGTGACATTCCTCCTCCACAGATTTAAAGCAATTCTGTGCTTTAACACACTCCGAAACAGGGCTTTAGAAGCGGACATGACTGAACACTTGTGTCATAAAACGCACACACATTTAATATTTACTAACATGCATGGGAGCTTAGCCTGCTAGCTAGCTGGATAAAAACATGGACACTATCTTGTTATACTATGTGTTTTTAGCGTTTCGCTTTGCAAGCGGTCGAATGTCACTATCCGGCATTTATTCGCCTTTATAACTTCCCTTAATAACCTCTTCACTAACAAGAAAGGTTATTCACGTGGAGGCCAGCCAGCCAATAAGACCTCTGTGCTACATTCAAAACACCACCATTAAATATTTAAGTGCACTACAAAGTGCACATAATCATATTAAAAAAACACTTCGTCGAGTGCACTAATATAGGCAGGATCAAGGCGTTTAGGAGATCATCAGGAATCACGTGGACGTTAGATTTCTTCTTCGTATATTTTAAAGAGTGAAAATATTTCGAGACTGACAGCGCATAGCGACGTCTAACGGCACTCCGAGCAACATCAGCTTCTTCTTCAGGTATGTTGGTGTATATAACAGAACAGCGCCGCCTATCGCGCTGAATTTATCGTTATCTAGTAATTCTCCCTAATAATAAATGGTATACTTTATTTGTCATACTTAAACAGATGCTCCAATAACACCTTATAAACCGCATCACACATCCTCTTTCACATTGATTAAAGCCTTCTGTTTCTACCAATTGAAACAACCAGTGATTCTTTAAAGGTAGTATTTTCTACACACAGATTTAATTGTGAATATACACACAGATTGTATTGTATTACACACAGATTTTATTGTGAATATTACCTCAAAAAATAATGATTTAAATAATCATCCCATAATACATTTTTTACATTGTATAATAATTATTATAACTATAATATAATATATACTGTATATATAAGAACTTGGAAAGTGTAGATTTAAGCATATTGAGTAAAGCATTCATGTATCCGAGAGTTAGGCATATTGAGTCATGGGATGGTCACGCCACACAGGCAGACTGTTGAGGGTGTCCTCGGTGCTGTTATTAATAGGCCAACCCCAGGCTTTGAAGAAAGGAGCTAGATTCATGTTCACCGTCTGTGAGAATATTCTAGCGTACAAATTCATCTTTTCATCTCTGTTATTCGGGACATTAGTGATGGTCTGATAGGTTGCAAAGACTTTCTTAAATGCGTCCCAGCCGAATTTTTCTTGCAGCTGCAACAGACATGGAAGTAAGAAGAGCAACATTAGTAAAATAGTGAATATGGAAATTGCAATGAAAAGGCATTGAGTGAGTTGGTGTGCAGTTTTATTAAAATATTTAGATATTAAACATACATTTAAAAAATATTCAAGCAAAAGAGATACAAGTTCATGCCTGTGTTTCTGTTACATTTACATTTGCAGCAATTGGGGGTTAGGGGCCTTGCTCAGAGGTCCAACAGTGGTGGTGGCTTCGGGTTGGTAATCCAACACCTTAACCATGAGCCACCACTTCCCACTTCTGTTAGTATTTGCATTGTTAAATCTGCACAAAAAAAATCCACTAAAATACCCCTACACATCAGTCTGTCTGTTCCACAGATGTGTAGCATGTCTTTGTATGTTATAGCATTACATCTCTCTTTAATGGAACTAAGAGACCCAGACATGACAATGCCCCTGTGCACAAAACCCCTTGAGTTCCATAAAGACATGGTTTGTTATGGAACCCCACTGGACACCTTTGGGATGATCTGAAACACCGACTGAACACCAGACCCTGACCCTGATCAGTAAAAGTGCAAGTCTGGCAAGAAAAAAGTACAGCATTCGTCAGACTTCCTTATCCAGAGTGACTTTCATTTATCTCTTTTATACAACTGAGCAATTTAGGGGCCCAGCAGTAACAATTTGGTGGTGCTCGGAATCGAAACCTGATCCTACAATTAGCAGTCCAACACCTTAACCACTGTGCTACCACTTTACCCTGAATGAGTCCTCACCTTGTTCTTTTACATACTGTATATCCTTGTGCTTTTTTTCAAATGAGTTAAATACATCAAGAATGTGTCTGCATTCCACTGATAGACTGAGACCAAAAGAAACTGGTCCAACCTGATTTATACAAAATAATCTCTATCAGGCAAATCTTAGGCATGAACACCAGACCGTCTTAGTCTGAACTCACTGATACTATTGTGGGTGAATAAGCAAACCCCTACAGCCACAAGCAAGTGAAAAGACTAAATAGGCTAGACATTTTTATAGGTGTTAAGGCTGAGACTAAATCTGGAATAAGATGTTGGAGAATCACATCTGCATGTGATGGAAACGTTTGCCTATAAAATGTTTTGGGAGCTCAAAATGTTTAGTAGAAATGCAAACAAAATCAATATTACCCTCTAAACAAATACTTTAAACGGTATTAAAGTAAACACAATTAGGAAAGGTGTACTTATTTACCTGTAAATAGGTCTCCAGTGCTGTCCAAACACTCCAGTTGCTCAGATTTCTGCCTCCCTTGGCATAACTCTCAATTCGACTCTTTCTGTTTTCTGGAGTTAAGCTGCCATGCGCCTTTGCCCTGTTCACCCCCAGTACCTCCTCATGCACATACACTGACCACAGGTTACAGGTAGCCTCGGTGGTGTGTACAGGGAACTCCCAAGCTGCACATTGCTGATTATGGCCTAATTCATGAATGGCACCCCAGATACCTGTGGTACGAGCTGTCGCTGGGTTTATAAGGGGTGGGCCAGATTCGTCGTGAATCATTACAGGGTAACCAGAATGCATGAAACCTGATGTGATAAGACAAGAGGTGTGAGGTTAAGACCGATAAACCTGGTGGGTCAAGCATTCTAGACATTCGATAGTCGATTGTTGCTGCTACTGACAGATTATAGTACAAACCATGAGAGATCTGAACATCGGCAACAAAACGTTCCTTTCGTGCAAACTTAGCAGGTTTTGCGGCCAAGTCGGCCACAGCCTTCATGATGGAATCCCAGAGAATTGCCACCTCGTCAGGACGGTCTAATTTGCGGATGTAGTCAGAGTTTAAGGTAATGACCAGGTTCTCAAACTCAAGCTCTGCCCAAGGAGCTGGGGCTTGACGGATGTCATTTACCCAGTCCTTTACACTGGTTTGTCCTAATGGAAAGAAAATATTATTGAAGTTAAAAAAAAGGGAACTTTTTCTGGAACTAAAGGGAACGAACTTCTGCCCTAGTGAACTCCTAATTTGGCTGTTTATGTTAAGTTAGTGAGGTAGTTATTAAGGTTATGAAGTATAAAACATATATTCATGCTTATATAAGTACTAATAAACAGCCCATATCCTCCTAATATAAACACTAATAAAGTTAATGGTGAAAATTGAATCGTTTCATTAATGAATCTGATAAAAGAACTGTAGCAAATCCCTTTTGTCAATCCATTTTATTGTAGTTTTTTTTTTTTTAAATTTCTTTCTTTTTCTTTTTAAATTTGCCTTTCCCTTTTTTCATAACAGCCACTTCATAATCAAATGCAATCAATGTTTAACAATTTCGGTTAACAAATTTAAAATGGTTGTTTCTGTTCATTTCCATCTCTTTCCTCAATGCCTTAGTTTGTGCTGTCTGATTGTTAAACTCCTGATTCTGTATTACAAGCTGGTAAATACACATCAATTAACTCAGAAAATAAAATCTTTTAAATGAAATTGTATTGTTTTGGTCCGCTTGGCAGGACACGTCTGCTTAGAAAAGTGGTCAGAAGACGTTTGTCTGCATATGAAAAAGTGACATGTCAAAACACTATCACCATCAGCTATTGAGTGCATTAGAGTAAGACTAGTTATTAGCACACTCCTGTTTAAGTTTTAGTCATAAAGTTAGCGAGAACAGAATTTACCAGACTTGTAGTATGGTGCTTTTACTGATGTTTGGACAACAAGCTCCACTCCATCCACTTTGCTCCTGGGTGGTGCGATTATATATATCAGACCTCCCCACAAATTAAAAACCTGCACCGTCTCACTGTTCAAAGCAAACCGCGTGTGCACCACAGGAGCACGTTTCAGAACATCCGCTTTGTCCAAGCAATCTGTCTGACATCCAATCTGCAGCTGTAGACATATGAAATAAACATCAGCTTTACATGATCTCTATTTGTTTCTTGTTAGTATAAAAATCTTCTTATTTGCTACAAATAAATCAAGACACATTAGAAGAATATTGATTAACGTGTATATATATTATTAATGTAATTACCCGCCAACCTTTGCCTCGGATTTCTTGAGGTACTGTAACATACGTCCTCATTCCAGGAGAAAGATAGAGTCCCGTGCTTAGCCATTCTTCACAAGCTGGAACAATGATCACAGAATGTTAAACAATCTTATCTTAATCATCTGGTTAATAAATATAAAGGTTTAAAGCAAGGGTCAACCAATGATTTAGAAAAACATATTTTCATTTTACAATATGCAGAACATTAAGAACATAAAACATAAAGGGAACAATTCATTTTCACAGTATAACCACGGGTTAATTAAACTTGGACTGAGGATTTTTATTAGATTGACCATTGTCATATTAGTTTGCTCGCAAAGTGATTTAAAATGTAAATAATTAATTTCAACATGAATAATTTTTTTATTCAAGGTCAAATTTGTGATGTTCTACATCCCTCCCTTAATTTTCATCAAATTTTGATTATGCCTAAGACCCCAGGTTCACTTTTATCTGTTTAATAGAAATTGTTAATGGTTAGTAGTAAATAGTTCATGATTTGGTCACCAGTGTTTGGCCTAAATTTGCTTAATCCAGCTGTGGTAAACCTTAAAAACTTGGACAATATATGCACAATAAATCTAAAAGAAAATGTATTAATTTCTATTAAAGAAAAGAGACACTGTACCAGATGTGTTGGCACTGATCCGGACTCTCGCATCGGACACTGTAGGATATTTGGGGATGTTGTTAATGATGTATGGCAGAAGTGCATCAGGATCCCTGCAGACTTTGTACACCTCAGTTCCAACATGAAGCAGCATTTTATCTTTGGTACTTTGAACAGGACATGAATTACACACCTGCGGAACCCCCGCCTTTTTCACCATATCTGTGATCAGTGAAACCATTGAGGTGTAGGAAGCGCTGTCATAATCTTGCATGCGCAGGTAACTTGCGCAGTCATTTCTCAGATTGTTGAGACAGCCTTCTTCATTTGTGGTAAGAACTTGGCCGGTGGTGACATGGCTAGCAAAGCGCGGCAGCAAGTCACAGAAACGATATGGATGTGTACAAGTGACACCATCTCCTAATTGCAGCTCTTTATACAAGCCACCTTGCAAGGTATTACTCATAATACACAATCCCATTTTACAGAGGATACGATTTGCTGTGCAATCAGTCATCACATTGAGGTTGGGGTTGCTCTGGGCCCAGTACCAAGTATGACCTCCTATTAGGAGTCCTCCACCCTCAGCAACAAACTCCTGGATCTCACGACAATAGGTAGCATCATAGGCATTACAGACAAAGACACTTAGATCTTTACTAAAATTAGTGAACTGACAATTAAGCCCTGATTTGCTCAGAATACGATGGGCATCTTTCAAACTCGAGATGATTCCGATATTCCCTTTGCGCCCATTATCGAGCCAGTGGATGGAGTTGAGCAAGAAGGTTGTCAGTGAATCACGGCCAAGGAAGCTTTCATGAGTGGCCACAATTATTTTTCCTTGTCCATAGTATGCCCCGGCAAAGAATGCTCTTCCATTTGGGGTAAGTGCAATAGGAAAAGCTAAGGGTCCATGTGCCATCACTTCAGACGCTATAGCCCCACCTTGAATATCAAACTCTGAAACACCTTTTAGTATAAACTGTAGGTCCTCTATGAAATCCTTACCAATCCTGTGGATAAGCCAAACATAAACACATGCCAGACATTTCAAATAATAAAAAAAATAATTAAAAAAAAATTCATATTTGCTTTACTTACGACACTGCCAGCCAGCTGGAGGGAATTTGCAAGGGCACAGGAAATTTTCCAAGCTCAGCCGGATGCTCTGAAATATAGATTCCTGCCACACTGCACACTTTGTTGCCTGGGAAGCAGAGTAAGGTGTTTTTTCCAAGATTGCATTGAGCCCAGTTCCAAGCCTGACCAGCAATGAGCAAGCCTCCTCCGGCTTTAAGGAAGCTTACGAACTCTTTGACGTATGTATTGGCGCCGTAAGCATCGGCCACATAAACCCCTAAACCAGTACTTTGGAAATCTCCAACAACAGTTTTTAGAGAGCTGTACTGTAAGTTCTGTGCAAGGGAGACGAGACTCCTTTGAATGCCTACCATTGTGCTTTGAGACCCCGATGGCATAAGCCAATTCAAGGCATTTTCCACCAGGTTTGGGAAACGCGTTAGATACTCCTCATGGCCCAGCACTACTATGCGCCCAAGGCCGTAGCGCGATGCAGCCATTAGGACCTGACCTCTTGTATTCATGGAGAGTGGAAATGCATTGCTGCCTATAAGCATGAGGGAACTTGGCACAGCATCCCCTTGAAAATCCAGCTCCTCAATCCCTTTCATAAGACCACGATAGTCCAACTCGCGTTCCATTTTTTTTACTTTTGATTCCTTTTTTAAAGAGAAAAGTTTTGGTATTTTTGCTTTGAGGTAATCAAAGGTGTATTACGTGCTGCTAAAAGAAAGAAAAAATACCCCATAAGAATGATTACATGAATGTATTACAGAACACAATCATCCCTACAGTAGCAAAAATCCAGTAGTTTGCATCAGTTTGTCAGTTATCTAAAAACAAGAAATAGAAATGAAATAATACAATAAATACTTTACATGTAATTTGTGAGTAATGTAAAAAAGGAACGTCAATCCTAAATGCTATGTACATACAGAACAAGACTCAAGACCAACTCACCCAGAAAAAGAAGTAGCAAACAGACTGCCTCTACCTGCTATTTCAATGTTTTGAGTGTTTGAACATGAGCTTTTATAAGGCTGGTCTGGAAGGACTAGCCCAGAGTATCAATGGTGCCAATTGTTTGTTCTGCCTGAAGCTGGGTGGAGTAACAAAAACCTCTCTTAACCTTAAAAGTAACACAAATTCTAAAATTACTACTGTCCTTTGCATAGACCTGATTACGTATTTTTAGTATGATGCTGTATAATACAATGTCCGTTGTTGCATTAATATGTACCCATATATCAAACGATATAAGTAGAAATTAAGCATTTATTAAACAATAATTTGCAGATTGCGCACTCTCTAACACATTAATCTTCAAACAAATTGAAACTGTTTGTTTCCAAAGATCACTTTGCCAATATTTGTTTTGCTCACGCAACATGCGATGTGTCATATTCTTGTTGTTGTTAATTATGGCAGCAGAAAAACTAGTTAACATGCCAAGACCTTAATTCCACAACAAATGAAGAGCTGTGCACTGTAAACAGTGGCAATCACTATGCCACGGTACAACCCTTCTTTGCTATTCATTCATGCATGTTAAAAATACTAACATTTTGTAAAACATGCTTGAATACACTTGATTAATTCAACCGTAATTTACAGTATTCTTAGGTTGCATAAGAAAGGGCAGCACGGTGGCTTAGCAGTTAGCACGATTGTCTCACAGCAAGAAGGTTTCAGGTCTGTATCTCCGGCATGCTTGTGTATGTTTATTTCAGGTACTTAGGTGTATGTAAGGTCAGTGAATCACGGTCAAGGAAGCTTTCATGAGTGGCCACAATTATTTTTCCCTGTCCATACCCTGACAAAGAATGCTCTACCATTTGGGGTAAATGCAAAAGAAAAGACTAAAGTTCCATATGCCATCACTTCGGATGCTATAGCCCCACCTTGAATATCAAACTCTGAAACACCTTAAACTGTAGGTCCTCTATGAAATCCTTACCAATCCTGTGTAGAGCACTCTATGAAATCCTTACCAATCCTATGGATAAGGATTGCATAAGAAAGGGCAGCACGGTGGCTTAGTGGTTAGCACGGTTGCCTCACAGCAAGAAGGTTCCAGGTTTGTATCTTCGGCATGCTTGCGTACGCTTACTGTGTATGTAAGATTAATTAGTTATTCTAAATTGCCCATAGGAGTGTGTGTGTTTGTCTGTATGTGGCCCTGCGATAGACTGATGATCTACCCAGGGTTTACCCCTGCCTTTTACCCAATAATAGCTGGGATAGACTCCAAAAAACCCTTGTGACCCTGATTAGGAATAGGAATTGATGGATGTGGATAGATGGATGGATGTGGATAGATGGATGAATGTGGATGAACAACAGCCTGCAGAACATGACGTAAATAACGATTAGAAGAATGTGAAAACTGTTCTGCATATGTGGACTCTGTGACTACATGTGAGTGAATTGTACTGTTACCTCTAAAACAGTCAAATCTTTTTGGCAGTACAAACAAAGTACTTTTTATCTAGCTCACGCTAGAGTTCTTTCCCTTCCACCGAAACACCATGTCGTTGTTGAGCTAACATGCATAGAGGCTTTGGAATGCTAAAACTGTGTTTTCGCTTTTAGTTCTAACTTTGTGGCAACAGATTGGTGAAGACACACTAATGTGAATGAGCTTGATGGGTGTTTAAAATTGTTTGGCCATGTGGGGTGTATTTTATTGTAAAATTATTAGATTTCATTAGTCAGTATGAACTTGGTTAGTTTGTTGGTGCAACGAATAACAAAATATTCCACTACATCATGTAATACATATGACAAAAAAAAGCAAACTTTTATATTAAAATTATTTTTATTGTATTATGTATTGATCTTAAGGTTACAACGTGAAAATATTGTAGCACCCAAGACTTTTGCTCAGACCTGGCAACACGACAACACGCTTCAAATATTTTGTATTATTAATTGTATTAATTGTATGAATTAATTATTGCTATATAAAAATTCAGCTTAACTTGAATCTTCTGCTTTAATAACGTGAAATAATAAGCATTGTTTTTTCACACGCACCTTTTACAGTATTAACGACCACTGTTAAAATAGCCATTCATTTATAAATAGATACAGAATAAAGTAAGTAGCATTACGATATTACCTAATGAAAATGACAATAAATTGTGCGATATATACCTAAAAAAATAATTAAAAACTTACGATAGAAATGGTTATATACATTTAAAAAGAGGAAGAATAAGCAGTCGGTGAGGTTTAATAATTTTGATCTGGCAACCCTGCGTTTAATCACATGACCTCCATATCTTCGCAACTTGTTCAGCTAGCTAATGTTTTTTTCCCCCCAGACTTAATAAACACTGCTGTATAATGACTAGCTGAGGCTTTTTATAAGACATTTTCCCATCTCAGGTGATATGTCAGGTTAGTTATGACTGTTTCTTTGTTTATATTATAGCGTTTGTTCAACATGGCATGTACGCAGGCTTGTCCTTATATGCTAAGTTTTACCTCATCAACAATAACCCGTATAACAATATAGACAATTATCTATCTATATATATTTATATATATATATTAGTTTATGTAGGTTAGATTTATTTGTGAATTTGTATTAGATAATTATCCGATATCCAAGAGCAGAGCTGTAGTTCATGTTAATGCTTTAGGCAATGCTGGAATGCTGTCCTTTGGGTGCTGCTTAAGCTATAACGTTCTTTATATGGACACTCGTTATATCCCAGTGTATACTATCATCTATAAAGTCAAACGATTGTCTCAATATAACGGTTTATAAACATGTCTACACACTAACTTGATGCGTGTAACGTTAGCTGGCGGTGTGTATTAGGTGTTGCCTAAGGCCGCGCGCGGTGTTATCAGTTCAGAAAGTTAGCTCACTCTCACTATCACTATCATCCTCCTGCTGGATTGACTACACACACCTCAACTTACCGTCACATAAGGATCAACTATTTACCTTAAAATCCATGCCACTTTTAAGCCCGTCCCTGGTTTTAGATGTCGCGGATGTGTACCAGGAAAATAAGAAAAATGACACCCAGGACTGAATTTGCCCACACTTGCAGCGCACACACACACTACATCATTACTCACTATTTACAAAAGCAACCATCAGTTTAGATCATTAAGAGCTTTATAAGGTGTGGAAGTCGGGTGTTTGATCAGGGAAAACTTAAAATAAGCAGTAGGGATGCATTAATGCACGAGGTGTGTAATGTTATGCATGCATAATGCATGAGTACCCAGTCCTAGTATTATGAAGTGTGTAGGTCATGCATGCGTGCATAAGTACCCATTTCTAGTATTATGAGATGTGTAAGTTATGCATGTATGCATGAGTAACCAATTCTAGTATTATGAGATGTGTAAGTCATGCATGCATGCATGAGTACCCTATCCTAGGGTTATGCGGTTTGTCTGTCATTGCATGCATGAGTAACCAGTCTTAGTATTATAAGGTGTGCAAGTCATGCATGCATGCATGAGTACCCAGTCCTAGTATTATAATTTGTGTAAATTATGCATGCATTCATGAGTACCCTGTCCTAGTATTATGAAGTGTGTAAGTCATGCATGCATGCATGCGTACCCATTTCTAGTATTACAAGGGGTGTAAGTCATGCATGCATGCATGAATAACCAGTCCTAGTATTATAAGATGCTAGTCTTATCTTATCTTATCTTATCTTAGTTAAGATGTCCTGGTTTAAAAAGTATTTTTCAATAAAGAGCATGGAATCTGGACTAACATTTATACTGCTGGCAGAAGATCTGGACTAGATTTCAACTTTTATTAGCTGCGAGTGCATCTGACTGTAAAGCAAGTTCAGGGTTGATGTTCGTGCAAAAACAAACACGTAAACATTATAAATGCAGTAACTGAAGTGTAAATAGGAACTCACTTGTCGTACAGGGTTTTAGCAATGTTGTGATGCAAATGTTAACAGTTAAGTGCATTAATTATATACGGCTCATTAGTCAGTTCAAATAACTGTAATCATTAGTCAATTACTTAAGGAATGAAACCAATTGCATCAAATTTATTTGGAAATTGGAAAAAAAAATGCAGCCCAAACCACACCTTGTAGTCTGTCATTTTCCAGAACTGGTTTAATCCTTGCTTAATTGCATACTGCGTTAGGATTTACTCTTTAATTAGCCATCTAATTTTGCCTGCATGAACCTCATTATTCCAGGTGATCTATTGGCGCTAGCTGTTCTACTTTTTCTCCACCTCCCTGCTGAGTTTAATCCTCTTTTATTCTGCTTCGCAGGTGAAATACAGCGCCATGTCTGTGGATGGCTCCCGGACGTCAGTGTTTACCTTCCAGTCATCTGTACACAGTATGCATGTCCTCCACTGCCTGGATGAGCAGAGACAGAAGGACATCTTGTGTGATGTGACAGTAGAAGTGAAAAGCAGGAGCTTTCGAGCTCATTGCTCAGTACTGGCTTGCTGCAGCTCCTATTTTTACACCCGACTCCTAAACCACACGGGATGGAACTCGGTCATCACTCTGCCTGAGGAAGTAATCATTTGCTTTAGTAATTACACATGCAGCTCGTAACTGGATATGATTTAACTTTTGATAATCTCCCTGAACAAAAAAAGTCTTTTTTTTTTGCTGATATTAGTTATATAAGGAAGCAGCCAATAATAGTCTCAAGATGATTTCTGTCAGTTTTAGTCCACGCTGACATTGTGTGTATTAGAATGTTTTACTTGGTTTTCTTACAAAGTTTTTACAGGCAAAAACACAACAGGGGTTGTGCAATTAAGTGAAATGATATTTATCCAGCTGTGCAACCTACTGAAATATTCTGATAAAACATTTATTGGTTACATTTACATTCACAGTATTTGGCAGATGCCCTTATCCAAAGTTACTTACATTTATCTCTTTTATACAACTAAGCAATTAGGAGTTAAGAGGCTTGCCCAGGGGAATCGAACCCTGATCTTCAAATTAGCAGTCCAACATCTTAACCACTTCACCATCACCTCCCCCTTTAAAATGATTAATAGCCTAAGTGTGTTTACTGTATAATTACCCATTATTAACACTATTAAATGTAATTAAATCCATTCCCAGGTCACAGTAGAGGGCTTTGTGCCTTTGCTGCAGTTTGCCTACACCGCAAAACTTCACTTCACTAAAGAAAACATCCTGGAAGTTCATCGATGTGCTGAACTGTTGGGATTTCACAATCTCGACAAAGCCTGCTTTGAGTTCCTCATTCCCAGGTTCTCTGACGGAAGCGAAACGTCTCCGAAAGCCAAGAGTACGAGCAAAAACTGCAGCAGGAGCAAAAACAGCCGCGACGATTCACCAGCTGCCAGCAACGATTGCGACAGGATTGACAAACAATGTGCTAATACTGAGGAAGACAGGCTAGCTCAGGTTTCTGAAGCAGAGACAATACAGAATGCACCACCAAGTAATTCAGAGTGTCCTCATAAAAGTCCTTCTCTCATACCGGATAAGAATATTTTGAATTTACCTTCAGTTTCATTCCCGGCTGCTGCTGACCACCAAGCAGAACTGTGTTTACAGAACTGTGGGCCACAGCTGGTGCCATCTTCATCCATACCTACCGTGGAAGCGTGTCCCTTTCTTGCGATGCCATGTAGCAGCCAGGATGACGATGCGCATCCTGCCACTGCTAGCTGTGTTAGTGTTGGTGGCATTTTGAATAGACTGGAAATGGATGATGTTCAAGTTGAATGTCTAAATATGCCAGATGTTGCCGAAGGCCAAATTGAGCAGCCTGTCAGAGATTTAGAGCCAACGTCGGACTGCAGCCAATTGTCTTCCCTGTCCTCCAAGGAAACAAGTGAAGTTTTAGACAGCATTGAATCCGTAAGCAACTTGCAGAACATCGACAGCATTAACTCAGAAACGTTTGACCCCCCTGAGCAAATATTCCCCAACCCAGAACCCAATGAGGTCTCTACAGAGAGAAGCACAGTGGAAAGGGAGGTGGCTGAGCATCTGGCAAAAGGGTTCTGGCCGGATATGAGTTCCACTTTGACTCATACCCCGGAGCACATGGAGCAGGCAGCTGCTGGAATTGGACCTGATTTTCACTGGCTTAAACATCTGGATTTAGGTGCTGCACCTGATGACTGTCCTTTCTTAAGAGACCTCAACTCTAAGGAAGATCCACCCTCACTGGCAACCAGTCCATCTGTAGAAACAAGCAGGGAGAGTCTGTTCGTGTCTCCTTTAAACTCTGGGGAAAATTCTGAATGCGAGCATGAGGTGGACTCTGTGGTGAGCAGCGAGCAAGCATGTGAGGTGAGCTGGATCACTGGCAGAAAGGTCAAATAATCCCCAAGTATTGTCCATCTTTAGGATTAATATAATAAAAGAGGGGTTTTAAAATAAATGTGAAGAGGAACAAAATATATTGTTTTGTGTTTACTGAAACGTGCATTTGTAGCCAAGTGGGTAGTTTAAAAAAAAAATTAATGGATCTAACTGAGTGACTTGTTACACCTGAGATTTTGTCATTTTCATTCCTATAAATGAGGAAATAAATGAGCCAATAAGGAAAGAATGTAAAAGAAAACAGACAAAATCTAATACAATTAAAAAAAAAAGATTAAAAATGAAAAAAATCAGATTAAACAAATAAAAGAAAACTTGTAACGATGGATAAAATGAAGGTTTTATTAAAGTTACACTGCCTTTGAATGGTTTACTTTATAAAACTCTTATTTGCTTATTTGCAATGGATAATATTTGCATTTTGTACGGCCAAAAATAATAATAATAAACCAGCATGACCTAGATACAAATATTAACTCAATCAGGCTGAGGTGAGCTGATGTGATCTATATCCTGGGAAACAAGATCTTTTTCTGCTAAAGCTTATACACATCTCCCCTGTCTGGTGACTTGTCACTGATTCCCTGCATCAATGTGAAACACACACTGCATAGACATGCATCAATTTCCATGAACTACACCTGTGATTATAGACTTTAAATGCTCCTATGTTGCAGATTTGTAATAAGACTGAATTGGTTGCGATGTTCCTAGGCCATCATCCGTAGTTCAGTAGTCCATGTTGATTGTTCTTGTACCCAAGAAGTGGTACTTGATGAAAACTTATCTCTTCTCAGGTGGATTTGCCGTTCCCTGTCGAGGAGATCTCCAGCATGAGCAGGCGCAGTTTTCTGCAGATTCTAAAGGAGCAGCGGCTCACGCCGGAACAGCTGGAGTTCGTGCAAGACATTCGGCGGCGTAGCAAAAACCGCATGGCTGCGCAGCGCAGCCGGAAGAGAAAGCTTGACTTGATCTACAAGCTTGATGGAGACATCAAGAAGCTGGTATGTTCTGTTATGTGTTATTTAATGTAACCTGCATCAAGGAGGATTTTTTTTTTAATCATGGCACTTAGCAAACATATATTTAAATGGCTAACTATTACGTTTGCATGTAATCTAACTGTACTAAAAACCTTCTCTTTAGTATCTGTATGGGTTTTACATAACATAAATAAAAGTCTGTTCCAAAATATCCTGAAAATCACACAGCGCACTGCAATAGATAAGTGTCTATGTAAAGTTGCTGGAAGGGGTGCAGTTCACCTAGACTGCCCTTTTTGCAGAAATAGGAAGTAAGGGCACTTTTATGTTTTTTTCTTGAACACCAGCTCAGAATTTATATGTAATCCTTTGGGAGGTGACCACACGGTGGGTGGAGTGGCGCTGCTTTTATAAAGCGTTGCTGCCTGTATATTTTTGGTCACAGTGGATCGCCTCCAAAAAAAGTTCTCAGAACAGCGTGGGGGTGACGGCAAGTGTGTTATCTCTGGAAAACCAAGTCGGGAAGCAAGCAGGAACAACAACTTTGGGGTCTTGTTACTGGGTGAATATATAGAAGTTTATGGAGTGGAGAATGGAACATATTTTGCGTACCTATGTAATGGTATTGAAAATTATACACAAGAAACACTTTAATTTTAGGGATATTTATCAGAACATAATGTGAAATCCTACTTCGCCTCTGGCTGCACAACATCAGGTTTCACTAGCAGTTTCTTGTCTTTCTTGTTTTCGAGTTTTTCTTGTTTCCTTACTGTGCCAGAGTTAATGAAGTCTATAGTATTAATAATATACACAAAGATAGCAAGCTAGGTCAGTTAGTGAAAACTAGTTAGGATTTGTAATAGATTTGTAGTAGCACCCGTGTTTATTTCTTTCCTTTTGTCTTTTTTTTATATTAGTAATAATCAATTCTTCACGCTGCACTTTTTCTTTTAAGAAGACATTTTAAATATGGAGCCGGTTTAAATGAGTCATAAACATTCATTCTATTTCTAATAGTACCATCCAGTAAACGCCAATAGCTGAAGTATAGTATAGTCTCAGTAAGAAGTAAAAGGAAATGAGACAGGTTTTTGGGACACCTAAACGTGCTATCCAGAGTTAGTCTCATTCTTACTCCTATAATCACCTCCACGTTTCTAAAACTGCTTTCCATCAGTGTTAAGAGTGGCGGTTCATTCCGCTGCAGTAGTATCAGTGTGTTCAAGCGGCAATTACTGAGAACACTTGAGTTCTTTTATACCAACCATAATGCACTCTAACTTTCGCTCCCTTTGTATGTCTGTCCATCCATCCGTCCATCTAACTGTGAAACTCTTTCCGAAATGCTCAATGAACTGTCTTTTAATTCTTCATCTTAAACCAGCACAACAATTACTAAAGCAAAACCTTATCAGATCAAATATTGACATTAGGTCTACTGCTGTTTGCTGTTCTCGGTAGGTTTTCTATTTAATGACATTACAATTCTTTAATTTTTAAAGAATGTACACACAATTTAACACCTGGCGCTCACCACTGCGTGTAATTTTTGAACCTTCAATTGCAGAGTTACCCCAATCTTCTCCCTGTCTAATATAATTATCTGAACTCTTATGGGAGGTTTTTTTTTTTTAGATTTTGGAACAAGGCTGTGGGGATTTGTGCTCATTTAGGCACTAGAGAATTAGTGAGGTCAGGTACTCATGGCTGATAAAAGTGCTTGTTGTGCAGTCAGCAGCCAGATTAATCCCAGAGACATCCAAAAGGGTAAAGGCCACGGTTTGGTCCATTCCTACACTAGCAGACCTTTACTTCAGAAAACTCTCTTGGTGCTTTTGTCATGCTTGAACATGTTTGGGGTTTGTTTTTGTAGCAATAAAAAAATAAATTGCTGTTTTTTTCACCTGTTAATGAGCTGAATCTGTTTCCTATTAGATGCTGAAATTAATAAATAGGTTTAATGTACCAAAAACAAATACATGATATAAAACAAACCCTAAGTGGCAAGTTTTATGGTGTAGTTAATGCATGTTCCTTTACTTTTATACCATAGAGCCTCGTTGAAGAGTATAGTGACCAGACTACCTGATGGAAACTACACAATGTATTTTTTGACAGGATGTGTTTCCCAACTGTGTAGTTCATCCCAGGGAACTGTATGTTAATTAGTTTTCTAAAAAGCGAATCTAATCTTAATTTCCTTAGAGTCTGTGAATGCAAAGACCTGGTGTGTAGCCCAGGGGGACCCTGTACGTGTTGGTTTGGGTGTATTTTAATATTTACAGTACCTAAGTTAGGTAGGTAGTTTACAGTTAGGTACAGTAAAACCTAACACACTGCATTTCCAGTTAAAATGAAATAGTACAACAATAAAAATATTTAATATATCCAAACAATGCAGTACTAAATAAAATGTATTTATATTTTATTGAATAGAACATTTATGGAATTCACACTTTTCATGTGTCTGTGTGTGTGTGTGTGTGTGTGTGTGTTAAACAGAGGCTTCAAAAGGAGAAGCTGCTGCAAGAACGTAGCCAGCTGAAGCAAAGCATGGAGGAGACCCAGCAGTCGCTCTCAGGTTTATGTGAGAGTGTGTGCACTAAATCCTCAATGCAACCAGAGCAGCTGCACATCTTAGCCAGGTATCTGTCCCCAGACTCGCCTAACTCGGTGCTCCTTACACCCACTGCCTCCCCAAACTTGTCCTGTCTTGAGACCTGGAGCAGTGAACCAACTCAGCCTGAAGAGAACCGTGAGAGAGCTGAAGCCAATGGAACTGCTAATAATAATAACAATATTAATAATAACGATAATAATAATAATGTAGGCACCTTTTTAAAGCCCAGTAATGATTCACAAACATAGTCATGCAAACCAAGTCATTCAAACACATTCGAGTCGGGACACAGGCACACATTTACAAAGCAGAAAAAACGATGTCTAAAAACTTTCTGTAAATAATTTTTTACAATTTTCATTGATTATCTTTTTATTAATTGAGCTGATAAAACGGGAAAAGTCGCTGTTTTCGTTTGAATGTTTAACGATTTCTCTGGGAATAAACATTCGACACCGTAACTGCCAGTTAGTGCGTCGTGCAGCTGTTAACACGACAACTGTGAGCAAGAAAGATTAAATGAAGTCCAATAGAACAGGGTCGTCAGATCGTGAGCTGAAATCTGAATGTATAAAAAAAAAGGTCGTAGTTCATTGACTCTAAATATGAACCTTTGGTAACAGATTTTCTGTTGATACTTGTAGCAACTCATGATTTATGTCAGTCATTTATGTACAAACATGAAATGAAGTAAAAAAGGAAGTTTTACCAAAATCGATGTAAATATAAAACTAAGCCTACGTTCTACAAAGCAACGCATCTTGTGGATATTAATAACCTAATCGCTAATAATCCATTATCAAAGGATCATTTTTATAACCATTTAGTAATGTTAGCTGTTTATCCTGTCTTTTGTAAAAAATGGTAGTTTGGTCGAATATCTCTCATGGTTAAAGAAATCGCAACTAAAAAAAATATTACTCCATAAATTTGTATTAAAATGCATGTGCAGACTTTTCTGATGAAGAGGCAATAACACATCTAAAGAAGAGTGGAGTCACTAAATGAAACATTCCTTCGTATGTTGTTTTAATTAACTAGTATATAGTTCCTAAAAGGTTACAATACATAGCATTACACTATGGTCACTATGGTAATCTTGTAACACTTTGAACAATTAGATGTCGTCGCATTACTAGATTCATTCTTTTTGTGCAACCGTTTCACCATAAGTATACCTAGAAAGATGTTAATTAGTTGGTTCAGGTGTGTTTGATTATGGTTGAAGCTAAACACTCTCCGCAGGCCCTCCAGAACCGAGATTGCCCACCCCTGGACTAGGAACTAAGCAGAATGCTTTAAGGGTCCAGAAAGCATTATGGTCAGCCTCAAAGATGGAAATTTTTATATAGACATTGCACAATGAGTCTGATGCGTTTTAATAAATCTGTTGCAAAAAAAGTTAGGATAAATTTGTTGTCCTCCAAATAGATGGATAAAAGACGGAGTTTCACCTCAAAGAGTTGCGGGATTATCCCGAGAGATTCAAAGTGTATTTCAGGATGTCAGTGGCTCAGTTTAATACTTTACTAGTAATACTGAAGCCACATATTAAAACAAAACCCATCAATTTTCATAAACCAATTAATCCTGAACAGAGACTGGCAGTAAGTCTATTTTATGACACACACACACACACACACAATCCAAACTGCAGTGTCTGAAAGATGCGTGCCAGGCATTGAAACCATCATACAATAGGCTATAGCAAGACCATTCTGGATTTTGGCTTTCGCTTGTATGGAGACTCGGAATTGGAAGCATAAAAATTACTGCCACTATACTCAATTCACCCGTGAGTTCAATTTAAGCCAGGACGTCCTCGTATACACTCTTATGTAGTTGTCACACAGTAGTGAATGTTTTGTTTGTGTAATTCTTGAGTATCATTTTCTTTACTGTAGTTCATGCTTAATTTTTTTTAAATTTTTTTTTATGTTAAAACATTTGTGACTTTGTTGTTGTTTATGAATTTGCACTGTTACTAAACATTTCATATGAAATTTAAGCATGGCTTAATAAACAAAATATGCATGAGCCGAACCCGATTCAGCGGTAAGGATCCCTAATTACTGTATCTAAGAGTCTGTTTTACAATGAAGACATCTTAGTGTTCTTAGAACATTTCCCCCGATGCACTTTGTTATACTGTACAGTAATTACATTCCTTTGAATTGTTGATATGTCTCGATATGTAATGCATCAATTCAAATGTGGCACAATGTTCTCTGAACTAAAAGCATTACATAGTTAAATATAGCGCACATTTGTGCTGATCCGCTCATTAATGGAAGGATTTATTACAGCCTCTTAAATAACTGCCATGTATGATTATATGCTTATGAGCAAATCGATTGAAATGGCTTGTACTCAATAAAACCGAACCTGTTAATGAATTTGTTTTTACTGTTTTCTTATGCCATGTCCATGGGTTACAATGTTATGTTGGAGGAAAAAACTGAAAATAGCCTCCGGATAGGATTCCAGTATGTTACAGAACTCCAAATAACACAAATAAAGATATAAAAATAGCCAATCTATGGAAAGCAGGTGGTTTTTGGAAAATAGTAAGAGAGGAAATGTGAAATCTGACTTGGACAGTAACCTGAAAAAAAGACAGTAAGATCATTTGTAAATATTAACATGTGTTAATATGAATGTGTTCATTTCCACTGTCCGGAGTTTGCAAAAACATGTTTAATGTCACGCTTTGGAAATTTGCCAATGTGTATCCTTTTTTTTTTTTTTAGAAACTGCTTGTTAGAATAAAAACATCTCTTAAGCCGGGTTTAGACTGTGCGATTTTGGCCACGATTTGGTCGTCTGAGACAAAATTTTAAATCCTACAACATTCCCATAATCTCAGGCTAAAATCTGTTCACCAACAGCAGATTAATAGCTCGTTTTTCTTTTCAAACAAAATTCTGGCATTGTCACTTACCTGCTGTTCGACGACTTCTCCTACAACTACCGTCAAACCAAGGACTCATCGGAGCCCCGAATCTGATGACGTGATTAGCATGACAATTTTAGACCACCTCGAGAAAATGTGGAAAAGATTTCAGTGGACACAACAGCAAGAATAGAAACTTATTAAATCATGGAGGGACATCCCTGTTTGTTTGTTTGATAGTTAGCATTTAATGAGAGAACGCGGGTCACTGAACATACCGTGGATTAATTTTCTTGTGTGCGTTTGTTTTTGACTTGTCTTGACTGTCTTGCATTCTGAGGTTCTGTGTGACATGGGGATCATGTTTGTACAATCTGACCAGCAACAGTTGCAGAGTGTAATCCTGGTTTTATGCAGAATTATGTCCAGTTTAAAACCGTACCCTTTGAATCGCTTTATAATGACAACGTTAATTTAATTAATTAATTTAGGACAATTCTATAAGCTCAACATTAGATTTTGTTGTATTGCAGCTAATGATATAAAATTGTTGTAAAATGGATTACAATTATATAGAGTTGGTTGAAACACTGCTAAGTTTTATTCTATTTTTTTTATTTATAGAAAGCTTCCTAGAGAAGTTAAGATTAGAGTTTGTGTATCCCGCAAGACCTAAGAAGAAAACATGAGCAGGTTTTAACTTTCTTCCACAGCAGAGTTCTGCGATGTCAAAAAAATAGATGATATTTCATCTCTAATGTGATTTAGCACAAGAAAGTTTAAATGAAAAGAGTTCTGAGGCTGTTCCTTTGTTGACTCAGATTTGTGTTTTCTGTGCTGTTGTGCTGGAAGGTGTCATTTTTCTCACATTCCGCTCTCTAACAAAAGCCTGCAGGTTTGGTACCAGAAATAGATTGGTCTTTGGAAACTACCCATTATTCCATCTATCTTGAGTGAAGCCCCAGTCCCAGCTAAATAAAAGAAAGAAGCCCTGTAGCAGGATGCTGTCTCGACTATGCTTCACAGGGTATCGTTTTCTGTAGTTGATATGATGTCTTGTTTTTGGACTGAGCTAAATTTTAGTACTAGATCAAAAGTTTATGCTTTAGTCATATGATTTGTAATATGTTTTGGCTAAATATAGGACGAATTGGATTTTTTAACATTACTAAAAACTAGAAATGACCAGTTCTTAGATATTCCTGAAGCTTCTTTAATGTTGCTATAGCTCTTTTTGCAGCCTCCTTGATATGTTATCTTCTAGCTTTATCCAAAATTTACACTAACAGCATTTGGTAGATCGAGGTTCAATTACCAGCACCACCAATTTACCACTGTTGGGCCCATTAGCAAGACCCTTAACCCCCAATTGCTCAGTTGTATAAAAGAGATAAATGTAAGTCTCTTTGTATAAGGGCATCTACCAAACACTGTAAATGTAATGTTTAGGAAAGTATGTTCTGATAGATGGCTTTAAAACTGGTTTCTGTACATGCGTTGTACACACTTTGCCAGGGCGAAAATTCACGTCTGATATAGGAAGTGGGTGTGGCAAATTGATTCGCCGCTTATTAACATTTAATGAAGTGCCCCTCTTGCTCCGTTTAACGTACACACATGAAAATTAGTACAAACGTGTAACACAACAGTACCTACAAATTTCCAGGTGTTGTTTTTTAAAGAATTCCTCCTAAACATTTAATCAGATCTTTATAAAACTTGGTCAGTGTAATCCAAAGCCCTTTGTGATGCTAAATTGCAAAAATCTTGAGATTTTGTTAAAGGGTGTGGCCATGACAGCGTGCCAAATGTAGGTGTTTCGCCATAAAACTGGATGATCTCCTAGCTCAGGAGTACCATGTCTGATTTTCCTCCGTAACACAACAACACCTACAAACACTATTTATACTGAATGATAAACTTTTCTTTTCTAATTTCTTTTCAAAGTCGCTTGTCTATTCTCAATTAGTCTAAACTAATGATGATCAAAACACTATTAAAAAACGTATCGCTTATCTTCAAACGTGTAATTGCACTCTGCACTGCCATTACTTGGGGGATTCTAGACTCTTTAGATAACTTGTTAAGGTGATCTCATTCAATTGCCTGTCTCATGTATAATAACCTTGCCCCCTTTTTTTCCAACTCAAATTAAGCATTAGTTGCAAAAAAACCTTCACAGTTTTACTACTTTATCCTCTATGCAGGCTGAAGCAGATGCAATGCTGCACTAGTAACACAACAGGCTTACGGATTTCCTGTAATATTTATAATTGACTATCTTTATTACATTTTAATGACAGTAGCCTTTCTATAATAAAGAAACAGAAACGTCTAATATCATTTATGACTTCACCGGGTGATGATACTTAATACTTTCCATAGTTAAAATGGTGCTTGGGATCCGATTTAGATTTGTCTGATATATAACATCATGTTAATGAAAAATCCAGTGTAAGAAGTAGTGAAAACAGCAAATGTGCTTAAAGGTCCAATGTACCAGATGAAAAACATGGTGGTATTAATGGTGTTCGCTTCAAAATAAAAGCTTTGGATGCAGATCAGAACAGATAATGTGGGAGAGCATTAAGTTGTAAAAGCAGGGGGCTACAAGCCACTGGTGAAACGATCAGATGTTAGTCGATTCATGTAGCAAACGACCCGAAATAAAAATAGATCAGTCTCATGACCTTGGAGAGATTAATAATTAAGTGTTTTCCCCCCTTTACTATGGATAAACACAACTTTCCTTTTTATTTTAGAGGAATCCTCTGTAAATATACAGAACAGAGGTCACCAGACTCAGTCTCGAGGAGTTTAGCTCCAACTCGTCTCCTAGCAAGTGCACCTACCTAGCAAGACCTTGATTAGCCAGTTTAGGTGAGTTTGATTAGGGTTAAACTCTGCAGGACTGAGCACAGTGTGACCCCTGGTCTAGAATATTCCAAAATCTTTAAGCCAAGGGTGTCAAACTTAGTTCCTAGAGGGCAAGGTTAAGTTTTGACCTTGTTTCAAACCACAAAACGTGGATTTTTCAAAATAGCCTAAAAGACATGACTACCTGTTTGACACCTGTGCTTTAAGCTAAAGACTAGCAACAAACCGTAGGAAAAAAAAGTCACACAGAAAGCAAAGTTGTTTTTATTTCATAAATGTTTAAAAAGAAAACATGGACAAAAGAAAAGGTCTGTGTTGTGTTCCTTACTTGCTAAGTTTTATTTTTTTTGTGTGTAGAAAAAACCCCAAACTATTTAGTAACTGTGTTTTGTATGACTGGCATCTGGTCTGTACAAATACTGTGGTAAAGTGTATGCCATAGTAAGATTAAAAACTATACAGAAGACAGAAGAATAATGCTGCCCTTTATTTTTAATACACACTACCTATCTGTTTTCAGCCAGTGAAGTGTAGCTCATCATCTCCCTGACATTCTCCTTGAAACAACTGCCTAAGTGTGAGTAATATCAGATACAGAGCTACAAAAGTAAAATAATATAACAGATGCATGTGTATCATGAAAAGTGAAATCATCTTGAGTTGGCAATGGAATGTTTCATCACTAGATGGCAGCAAAAAGCTAGTCAAAATATTATTATTAATATAATAATAATAATGGTGAAAAAAAAAAAAAAAAAAAAAAAAAAAAAAAAAAAAAAAAAAAAAAAAAAAAAAAAAATTAATAATAATAAACTAAAATGAATTAAAACAAAAAGTGATATAACTTTTCTGTTGTTTTTTTTCTCCCCCCACCCGAATCCGACAGAATTGACAAAACATCTACACATTCATCTTTGCATGAAAAAGAGCAAAACGAAGTACATTTTACTCTTGGCATCTTTTTTTTTTTTTTTTTTTTACAATGGCATAGTTAGGAAATTGGATATGTAATTCGATTAAAAGCAAATCTCACATTTTGTAATACAATCTAAAACAAACTAAAAAAAAGGAACACTAAACCAAATGAACACATTTTTTTTTATACAAAATGTCTAAAGTCTAACAGATGTTCTAAACAGTTAAAGAAAGTATGAACATTCGAATCATGTCCTTGATAACCGCCTGATATGAACTGCTTCGCTGTGGCACATTTCATTGCAAAAGTAAAGACAATACAGTTGAATGATCTGACATTCTGATGAACTCATCCGCTTTACTTACAAGCTTATAAAAGCAACCAATCAATAAATAAACTACAATAATAATATTATTATGAGTGTCTGTGTCTGTTATTTTTTTTTTTAATAAATGATATAATAATTCATAATCAGAAGAGGTAAAGTACAAAGTCTGAAATGGAATGAAATGTTTTGTAACCTAAACAGGACAATAAAGATTTGAAATTCGGTTAAATAAACTACTAAATACGGAATTATTCACATTATATACATGCCTTATGCTAGGGAGAAATTTTTAGCGCCCTGGAGGATGAAATTATAAAAGTATGGAACATTTGAAATGAATCTAGACACCTTTTCTGGACACAGAAGTTGGATATTCGGTGAAGGACGAGTGCCAACTGTTCATAAAGTAGGATTTGCATCGTCTAATATACAAATTTTTCATATATGCAATTCTCTAATTTGAACAATATTTTTTCCACCAATAATCACATCAGCAAAATAATGTACAGCGATATTAACAAGAGGGGGAATCTGAAACTACAAAAGAATTGTCTGATCCGTTTTTATATCGCTAAAGAAATTGGTCGAATAGACAAATTGAAAAATAACAAAAACCAAACAACAGCAACAAGAAAAAAGCAGCTATGCTTGTTGTCTGATCCTGAGACTGTCTACACCAATGATATTTAACAATGACATTGTGCTTATGTGTGTTCCTTTTTTTTCTGACTTTTAAAAATAAATAAAGGGTCGAACGTGAAAAGAGCAAGGATATACAGACATATACGTATAATAACACAATAAGCTATATGTTTTCGCCTCCGTAGGCCAGAAACAATTATAAATTGTGCTTCGATTCTTTAATGACTTCATTTTTCATTTATTTTCTCATTATTTTGATATCCATATATTACAGAATTGTCCATGTTCAGTCTTTATATAACATTCTTGTAATGGCGTACACTTCAGAGGACACTCACTTTCACAATGTAATAAAAAACAAACAAAAAAAACAAACAATAAATATTCACATTATGCAGCGCACATACTCTTGCCTTAAAGCGTAATTATTGGCAAAGCCAAGGTTTTCCGACTTGAGATGAACCACATTTCTTGCCGCTCCCTGGTAATATCTGCAAAAGGTATATAACAGGCACAGTGAGGGGCGTAAAGAAAGCAGTATTCAATGGGAAAAATAAGTTTAAAAGCACAACAATGAACACAGAACGTGTCTGTATATTTTAACACTTGGCAACTCAAACAAACTTTTTTTTTTTATGAAAGGATGGCAAGTTGGGGGGGGGCATATGATGTTTGAGCCTAAATGGACCTGGTGTTACAGTAACAAACTCAACGGCTTTTGGGTTTATTTTTGGTGATTAGACTGGCTTTATAAAACGGCAACGCTCTCTGGTGTCAATTTTGTCCACATTAGAGGCTTAAGTAATCTCCTTCAGGAGTTAGTGGAGGGAGACCCGGAGCCCCTGCAGGCTGCACCGAGTGACTTAGCGCCCTCCCTGGGCCGGCTAGCAGCGTTGCCGTGACAGTTACGCAACAGAAAGCAAGAAACAGAGGTGCTAAATGAAGTACTCTTTCTTTTCCTCTGCATGTGCGTAGTTCCCCTCAGCATTGATGATGGCCGTGTCTGCGTCAGGGGCGTCCTCCGCTCCTTTGGCCTCATTGGTTAAGTATGTCCCTGTCCACACAGTCCCACATAGGTCATAGACACGTAAGGAACAGCAGTGGACAATGTTCAAGCATTTTAGCACACACTCTAGGCCACAGGAAAAGGCTACCGAGCGGATACCTACCTTTATGCCTGGCCAGATAGCGTCCCAAAACGATAATGAAGCACAGCGTGATAAAGACCACCACAGCCACCACTCCTCCGATCAGTGCATGATCAGGACCGTGTTGAGTCAATGCATTTGGGTCTGGAGAACAAGACAAATGGGGAGATTGAGAGGATGTACAGACAATTGGCATGGAAACAAAATGTGTTTTTAACCATCTCTACAGTGGACGAACGTATTTGAGAAAAAAAGACATCCTGTTTTCTTATAATAGAACTCCAAGCAGAGATGTTACATTTTGCCTAATTTTGCAACAATTACATCATAACGCTTCAAAATCATGTGGTTTGATTTCAAATGACCGTCCACATATTCTCCTCCTCTACCTCCCCCCTTCCCCCAATGATTCAACTGGATTCATTTACTTTTGGAATGTGTGTGTGTGTTTGTGTGTTGCTTTGCAATAAACACATGTCCTAGTCTCCAGGTCCACCTTTTGGTCCACCTTCATTTTAAGCTTTAAAACAACTGAAGATGACAACGTTTATGTCATCATTTTGTACTGTATGTTTTGCATGTCATTTCTTGTCTCTTTAAGACTTCACTGCTGGTCCACAGTCTTCCAATCTAAATACACCTATAAAATTCTGGAAAATGTGTCAATTTTTTGTCTCGCTTAACCTATAAAAAATTAGGCTTTCTAGGAAGTCTGGCTAAATTTACCGTGTTACCAATAGCAGTGGTGCTGTGAGTGGTTTCATTAATTGTTTGACAGATTAAGGTTGTGAGCATGATTGGCTAATTTTTCAAGTTTCTGCCCTACTTTAACACATTCACAGGTAATAGTACAAGTTTTCAGTGAACTGAAAGAATAAGTAACTGGTGTTCTAAAGGTTTCAGGACACCACTACTAACCTAACCTAAAGAGAAAATGTAAGGAATTTGCTGCCATACCTTGTACTGGTAATACTTGTCTAATATGAGGAGAATGTTCAGTTGTTGTAAAGGTCGATTGCTAAATCAGGGTTGTTTTACTCTATAACTTTAATGCAGTATGACATTATTGTTATGGTGCTTTACATGAAATGCAGGAAAAAGCACAGTGCAGGGCCCTGAAAGAACGATATATGATTAAAGGAACCAAGTGGGGCATACAGAAAAGGGCATGCCAAGCGCTAACCAGCACAACAAACCCCTAGAGGCATGTCTGCGGATGTGAACCATATAGTTTCGTTACAGCACTTAGGAGTGCTAACTCTAAGGCTGATTACAGGAAAAGTGCACATGAGGGTGAGGGTATTGTGACACACTGTGGGGTCAGCTTTCTAGATGCTTTAGAGTATTTATCCTGACACAAAAAGAATGTTTTTTCTCCCCTGGTACAACTTAACGGTGTCCACTTATAAAGGAGCAAAATGCTGTTAATTTAAGTACCTAAATGGGCTTCTTTTTTCAATCCCCAATGTTCTCTTTTCTCTAATTTATTTTTTTTTCCATTTCTAGTCCTTAAAAAATCTCAGGAAACAGCGTTGCATAATGCTGCTCTATTACCTGGCACAGCTTTCAATCTGCACACTGAGTGAAACAGTCGGAGGGCTAATAAAGAGGCGCGGCCAGGTGCAGCACGTACAGGCAGATTACCTGCACAATAGTGTTGCATAGCAACTGGTGCCAGGTCTGTGATGAAATCCCATGCAGGTGGCTGCACATTTTTCTGAAAGGGCACTCACAGCATTATAATCATAAAAAACAGTTTTTTTTTAACAAATGAAGGTTGCTTTATACTATTTATTTTGTAAAAATAAATCCTATGCAATGTAAAGCTTTAATGTGTCAAATTCTGAAAAGGCAGCAATAAACAAGTTGAAAAAATGCTGAGGCTGTTGACTTTTTCATGTGTTCAATCAAATGCTGATAGACTGTCTATCTTTCTAGTTGAAAACATGTTTAAAATGGCCACTGCCACCTAAAATCAAATAAACCAATGCTATAACGTTTCATTGGTCTGACTCAGCGTTTAAAGAAATATGACCAACTTTAAACAAGTCTGAGGGTTAAATTGTCTCTGGAGTATAACTTTGAGCGAGTGGATGTGGGTGAACCCCGTCATCTCTGGAGCTGTGCTGAGTAATTGCCACCTGGAATAATGACTTTCCATTCCCTGCAGCGACTTCTGCAGCGGGGATGGCGTGCTAGTGCACTCGCTGCTTGTCGTGTTTGCCTTGACCCTACCTTCTAAAGATGCTGTGAAATGTCTGCTGCTTGTTTGGTTGTAGGTGTTTGGCACCTTCGGCCCTGTCCATCGACCTGGTCGCTGTGTCAGTGCTTATGTGAGCATGTAAACTTTAACTACGTGTCTTTACCGCGCTGCCAGCGTGCTCTCATTAGTTCATAGTGATGAATGTGTTTTGCTACTTCCGCACTTGGCAAAGTGACCCTGAGAGATGAGAGGAAAAATGGCTTCTGCAGTGCCATATTTAACACCCATATAGACACATTCACTCCAATTACCACTTGAACTTTATTTTAAGGATGACATGGTGGACTGGATATTGTGTTTGGGATTTTATGATGTTTTAGTAAAAATGTTACAATCAATTTATTCATGTATGTATTATTTAAAAAGGATTTATTTCCACCGTATAAAAAATTCTTTACAAAAGTACATGGATTAAATAATAGTATATTTTATAAAATCCACATTTCCAGGATTTATGGAAGACTTTAGTCATTTTGCTAATGTCACACCCACTAGCTAGTTCTAATAACAGGAAGAAGGCAATTGGTAGCATTAGCCTTCAAAAGCCGAACGCAGCATGACTTTGAATGGCTAAATGTCGACAGGTACTAAACATTGTTGTTTAACAGTAATATTTTGCTTACCATATTTGTCATTTCTGGTCAAAGAAAGTAATTATATGCTTAGAATATCAGATTGACCAGGAAATACATTATGAGATTTTGTAAATAGGTTTACTAGTTCAGGCTACATTTCCTTGTAATGCTTGCATATAATATATCATTCTATAATATATATTAGAATATAGTGTTATATAGTGCATGTAAATTCATTTCCTGTTAGGTAACCTTTACAACTGCATAGTGACATGAATATATTGTAGAAATATAGAATGGAAATAAATGATAAAGCAATAAGCATTATGTGCTAAAACATGGTCCTTGTCATTGCAGTTTGGGTGAAATCAGACAAACTGTCCGCTGTTTCTATCTACACATGCATTGACCCTGCAAGCTATTTAATCTGATTGTGCGGTTTATCAATGATCTTTCAAAAGCAGAGGATCTAACAACTGCATATAGACATTCTGGATATCTATATTATTATCTGAATGTCAGCTGTGCTAAACTGTTTTTACTCTAAACTAATGGTAGCTTGTTATTGTATTTAAGTAAAATGACAGATTTATATTGACATACGGTTGTAACGATCAGGGCTGACTGGTTCTACCATCCATAGCTTTCCATAGCATAACCTTTCGCAGGGCCCCAGCGAAGGCATGGATTTGAACCCACAACCTTCAGATCTTCAGTCCAATATCTTAACCACTTATTAATCTTTAGTCTGTATTATTGCACCTAAATACCAAAGCAGCTTGTCATATACCTTTACATGAAGCTAGCTACCACTTTAGGTTAATTAGAATTCCAGGCAACCTGGTCAGAGCTTTTGAGCTTTTAAATGAGATTTTTTTTATTTAACTATACATGAAAAGAGGTTTTAGGTAATTTGAATAAAAAAGCTTAATGTCTTTTTGAAGAGACTCTATGCTTTAATGCTTAATTATACAGTATTTTCTACCTCCACTAAACAGTATAGCTTTTAACCTTGTAATTTAGCATCCTGAGCGGATATACTGTCTATGGCAATATCTCAATAAAAAATTCATGACAATAGACTCGCTCAGTGTACTGCAAATTCTTAGAAAGGAAGTGGTACTGCAGTGGTTAAGGCGTTGGACTGCTAATTGAAAGATTGTGGATTAGATTCCCAGCACCACCCAGTTATCACTGCTGGGCCCCTGAACAAGGCCCTTAACACCCCAATATCTCAGTTGTATAAGAAGAGCTAAATGTAATTTGCTTTGGATAAGAGTGTCTGCCAAATGTTGTAAATGTACATAACAGGATATTTTTTTATAGAGTTAACATACATAACTAGATTTTTTTCATTATGTTGTAATTTAAAAAATATATTATTAATACAAGCATCAACTTGACAGCAACATGGACAGACCTGAAGCCTGTTGAAAAAAATAATGCTTATGTAGTTTTTTTAGTCGTTACTAATGATATAGAGGGGTTTTATGTAGTGTTGTAAATACTATTTTATGGAAAGTAAACTTTGACTTTCTAGGTTTGTCAACCGATGAAGTCATATACTACAACAATAATAGTGATCTAACTATTTAATCAAAAAATTATTTTTAAATAAATCCAAACCGATAGTCTACAAAAGAATTGTTTCTTACTGTATAATATAAAAAGGTAGGTATTTTGAAATGAATGAAATTCTGTTCTGTAATGTCATTAGGAAAAAAACCCTCTTAAACACTCATGTATAACACAGGGTAATAGTCTCTGGGAAATAAGGTGTGGGTGTGATTAGATCCTAAAAAACAAATGACTGTTTCTAATTATTTTAATAAATTTTTTTCACAGGCTAGCGATCCCTACAAATCTGATAAGATTATTAGCCCAAAATATAGCCGAGTTCTTGCCTTAATGTAGGACATAACACACACACACAAACATAGTGGAAAAAAATGACAACAAGGAAACATCAATGGACCAGAACAAAAGACATGTAACGCTGCAAAGAGTAGAGCAGAATCACTTTTTCAAGGACAGTGCCATGCACACGCTGATGATATGGAAACATGCTGCGACTCCAACATCATTTTTCTCTATGCTTCACCAGGATCGTTTTACAGAGCTTGTTAGCTCAGTGGCTCCATTACAGGTTCTAGTTCTGCTTTATTTCATCAAATGTAACAAGACACTATAAAAACTTTCACTGCTGGGAAACTATTAAAGCTGTTACTAGACACAAACATTTGTTTTACCAATACAAAACCTATATGTTATCTATACTTGATTAAACAATTAAGTCATGCTGTTTAAAAAAAGAATTTTCGTTCTAGCTTGAGTAAATCTTTATCCAAAGAAATGGACAGATTTGCGGGCGAAAAAGCAGAAGCTTCTGAATTTTGAGGGCCTCTCGTGGGAGTGATTGAAATGGAGCACTATAGCCTTTTTTTTTTACATTGCCCCAAGTACTCCCATGCAAGGCAATGACCCCAAGCTCATGCTATGAAGAAGGTTTGAGTGGCCACGTCTCGCAACGACCATACACCGAACGAGGCGATAGTTACCTGAAGTACCTGGTAAGTTTTTGGCTGTTGCCATGGACGCAGACAGAGAAGGGCAACAAGGGAAGACGTGGGTGAGGAGATCAGGAAATCAACAGTGGTGACACACACATATAAATACACATAAACTCAAGAATACTAATGAGGACGATAAATATTAACATGCATTTAGAGATTTAGAAATCACATGACAAGCTGGGACAGTAAAGGAACTACAAGCACACCGAAGAACCCTGTAGAACACGTCATCATCGTGGTGCTTAGTGTCAGTATATGACTATATTGTCTAGCAGATTTGTGGTATATTATATTTTTTAGTCTGAGCTGTGGATGTTTACAGCTCCTTCAGAGTTACACATGACTTCTAGATTACTTTTCTGATTAATCCCCTCTTTACCCAGTCACTGACTTTTGGTGGATGGCCTCCTCGAGGCATAGTCACTGTTGTGCCAATGGGTGATTATTTACAACAGTTGGTGACAGCTTTAATTCTCGGGCCCGGAATGATACTTATTTTTAAATTCTTTATAGTTTGACAGTTCATTGATCTTCATGATGATGCTTTTTTTATTTTATAGATAGTCCTGTGTGTGTGCTGCTGGACTCCACTGAACTAACTATGATTTTGAATGACAAATGCTTTCCCCAGAATGCATCACACAGTCAATCACACATCTTTAAGGTTATCCTAGTTTATTTATAAATTGTCTAGTCGTTGGTCATAAAAAGAAACTAGCCTATAACATCAGAAGGGATGATCACAGGTACTGTCATTTTTTTTACTTCTAAGGCAGACTTTAGCTTTTATCTCAGTGTAGCATGACTTAAGGCCAATTTGTATGCTTAAACGTGTAATGTGAAAAGGTGATGAAAGGTGGCAGCAGCCATAGTGACACTAAGAGATAAAGAAAGAAATTGTGGAACATTTAGAGAGGAAGAGATAGAGAGCGACAGCAAGAGAGAGAATGGCCATGTTCATACGTCCTCCTTCGCTTAAAAAAAAAAAAAGACCTGTATCTGACTGAAAACGCAAAAACGCCCTATGAAGAGCTGTCAAGAACAATGCAAGCCAACAGGTGGCGATATAATCATAACCGTAAAGTCATGTTGGCTAATCAGAAGCCTCACAAAATGGTTTGTGGGAATGTTGACATAAGCAGTGACTTCACTGCACTCTGACGCTTCAGTTCTATAATAAAATAGGATTGATGTATACAACAAGTCTAAGTCTTCGGTTTCGCCAGCTACACAACGACACTGAACTCAGTGTTTATGAAAATCTTCACCCTGGCGGATGTTTTTAAAAAAATATTATGGTTTTAGTAACATAAACCGCATAGAAAAAGCTACTGCTTTAAAAAACTTCCGGTCATTGTGTGGACAGGGCCAGAAAGAAAGAAAGAGAGAAAGAACACGTAGCTTAAGTGATTTAAAGACGATATATCTGATCCAGACCCATTAGTACTGTAGACTGTGTGTCTTCCCAGCGGTAACAGTAAGAACCACTAAGATTGGCTTTACCCCATTTTGCACACACTCTAAAGTAAAAAGTTGATTGAAACACTAATATTTGTTGCCTCTCTTCCTGTGAGGAATCTTTTAAATGCGTAGCTTCTTCATATTTAATGAGTATGGATATAAGCTAGTTTTTCTGGCCTAAGCTTAAAACGGTGTACTTTCAGATCTCTCTTCCGGGACGTTTACCCTACTTAGTTCTTTGAATAGCTGTATATGGTTTTAAAAACACCACTGTTTTATGCTCTTTAGCCAAATTTATTTGTCTAAAAACATTGGAGATGAAACAAATTTTTGAGGAAGTATGTTTGCTATGTGTGTGTGTGTGTGTGTGTGTGTGTGTGTGTGTTTATTTTTTTATAAAATAAAGATTTCACCTCCTTTTAGGAGTCTCTACAGTCTAATTAACAGAAGTTTGTAGTGGAACTGAGAGTATGCAGACAGGTGATAAATATTTTACTACAAACGACAATTTTTGCCGTTTACTGTCCCCAAAGAGACAGTAGGTGCTGATACTGACTTAAAAAGAAGTTTTTTCAATGCATAGTAAATATAAAGTATCTAATTGCAGCCAACATGAGCCAAGAGTGAATTATATTAAATGTTTATTTCTACATGATTTTTTTGGATTTAGAATTTATTTATTTGTACAACAGTTACAGTTAATCAAATTATTTAGGAAAATTGGAATCCTCTTCAAGGGCAGCACAGTGGCTTATCTCCAGCAGGAGATACTCCTGGTACTCTTGCTACTCCGGTTTACTCACCCAGTACAAAAACATGTATATTAGGCACTTTCTAAGTGCAGTGTGTGCAAAATAGTCCAGTAAAGCAGCTCAGTCACTGCAACGCATCACCTACCGCACCTACGTTAATAGTCATTGGCTGTCATTTCCCCTTACTTCTGGTTCTGTTTCTTCCAAGCGCTGTTTCACAAAATTTTTACTACACTTGTGTGTGCAATTAACATACATAAATGACTTAAACATGCCAGATATATGACCTGATGGAGTAGTTTAAGTTAACTTACACAAAAAGAAGTTTGTGAAATAACACCCCGGGTTGCCACTTAGGAAAAAAAAAGTTTCTTTCAGCACCTAAACCTCAGAGCAACCCCTAATCTTAAACATCAGACAGCAGCATTTGTATGATACTGTGCATATGATATTATGTATGATAAATGAAAACTATACTCATCAGGCTGTTTAATCCTGAGAGGATGGATGAAAAACAAAGAGATGACAATCAATAGTGAGTATCTAATTTCCCAGACTTATTATATGGCTCATTTGGGACTAGGTAAATGGAAGAAAATACTATCCAGATGACACATCCAACCATATTGCATATGTTAAGCATTCAAAGTCCAATTTCTGTGCTCTCATTACAAAAGGTTATTGGTATTTTACACTGTCTTGGGAGCAGTTTGCAGATGGGAGTCCTGTCATACATATCAGCTTTGGGAAGCTAATGGTGCACAGTTTGGGTTTAGATCGAGTCAGGCTTCAATTGAACGCTGGCATCTAATTTTCGAACCATCATCTGCTCGTCCTTCTTACATCATGTTTCACCTTACAAAAAGTAATACGTTTTAGATGAAAATGTTACAATGGTGACCCTATTTTCTTAAATAAAGAGTGCAATTAATTATAATAAGAAAAAAAATATACATTTAATCAGTATATCAGTTAATGCAAAAATGTCTAAATTGTGTCGCTGTGATTTTTTCATGCTCCTTATGTGCCATTCATATAAATATCTTCATAATATCTATCGGTTGGATCATAATGTGCAATGCTGGTAGGCAGATAAAACTGGTGGAATTAAATGGTGATGAATAGTGCCTGGGTTACTTCCAATGACATTTATTGCCTATTACCAGTCATGCCATTAGCAAATTAGCTTCATCCAAAGGATGGACAACTCAAAGTAGAGAGAGAGGAGAGAGAGAAAGTGAGAGATGATAAATGTTCTACTGTCATACAGCAAGACATTCAGATGAATTAGAAGCAAAAGTAATGAGTAATGTGAATGAGAGCCTCTCTCTCTCTCTCTCTCTCTCTCTCTCTCTCTTCCTCTCATGCTCTCTCATCCTGTTTCTCCTGATGAGCAGACGATAAATGCTGCAGGATGTGCTGGCTTATGGAGGTTAGACGAAGTCGAGGCTGAATCGTTTTAACTTTTACAGATCACTGAGATGTAATAAACTGTGACAATCTCCATTAGTGAAAATAACCTTTGGCTATGACCTTTGCTGCATATACCCCTTATGTTAGTTCCCTTGCTTTGGGCTACATCAATCCATACACTTCATATCTGGTAGTTTCTTTATTTATTTTTTAAAATTAAAACAAAATCTTTCATTATTTATCACACTTTTAAATACTGCTGAATATATATTTTATTTAAAGCCTGGGGTTTAAGATAATTCAATTGATTTGATTTGTTAGAAGAAATATCGCAAATTAAGTCATTTCCTAGCTTCTGTAGGTATGTTATATCTTTTTTTTTTTAAAAAAACAATGACTGAGAGAAAATCATACCTCACAGAGACCAACCATGAATAATTACCTCACTAAGAATAATGACCTTGAAGTAGAGAGGGAATGAAATATGTAGTAAACATATTAAATCTTGGACATACTGTAGCTGAATCCCGAATAATTATCCTACCTTCGCATAAACACCTATATTGCACTGCAATTAAGCTTGACCCAGGCTGGTCTGTTGCTGCTGATTATAAATCCCCAGCTAATAACGTTTTTTTTTTTTCCTCCGCTACCTTCGTTCCAGTTTTTATCTTGACAAATGTGTATGTGTGTTTGTAGCCTTAATTATACGTTATATCTTAGACAGCACCACAGCAGCGTCTGCATCTGAGGATCAACTGATTTCTCAGCCTTGCCATTAAATACTGCCTCCGACAGCACTTTCCATGCAACAAACTAAACTGGGTCAAAATGAGTTATGACTTAGGCGTGCTTAAGGGTGTGTGTGTGTGTGTGTGTGTGTGTGTGTGTGTGTGTGTGTGTTTTGTGTGCTGTGGTCGATTGAAAGCCTGTAACACAGAACCAAAGTAAACAGCAGAATGCTGAAGTGACACTTGAGTGAGAAAAAGTATGGGAACATAAAGATCTATTGTGTTTTTTTTTTTTTGTTTTTTACAAAACTATAAGTAACTAATTAAAATAAAAACTCACCATACACAAAGAGTACATATTCATCACTGTTGGTCCCGAGGTGGTTCCTTGCCTCACACCGGTAAGTACCATTATCAGTTTTGTTAAGGCTTGTGATGATTAGTTCTTTGCCTTCCACGATCATTCGCTCGACATCAGGAAGAATCCCGCCGTCTTTTGTCCATAACACTCGGTCAGGACTATAACAGAAGAATATAGTTGATTTAGTTTTTGTCTTTCATCATCCGAAATGAGATATATAACTCTATATTGATACTATTTTCCAATCCATAATAGTAAATCATTTAACACATCTAAGGAAAATATACTTATTCACCTACTCAGCTGCTTTATTAGAAAAAACTGCTAATTTATGCAGTTTTCCAATCAGCCAATCATCCAGCAGAAACACAATGCGAACAATTAGACAGTTACAGGTCATGTTCTTAAACTTCAGGACAAAGTTAGAAATGTTATCTCAGTTACTCTGAACATGACTGACAGTTGCTTTAACATTGGACAATACCAGCATTTGGCATTTTTCCAGCCTTCAACTGTCCAGTTTTGGGATGTCTGTTCCCACTAAAGCCTCAGATCCCAGTTCTTGGCTGACAGAGTGAAACTGAAACTCTTGTGTGGTTTGATTTTTTTTCTGTCTGTTGGACCTCCTTAATGTCACGGTTTACATTACATATTTCTTTATCCCCTTTATCCCCTATTCTTTATCAGGGGATAATTTGAGTGACTGCAGACTTCTTACCAGTTTAAATAAGAATCTGGCTTTCTCTGATATCTTCTATCAACAAGGTGTTTTCACTTGCAGAACAGCGAGTCAGTGATTGATTTTGAAAAGTTGAAAAACTATTTGACAGCAAAAAAAAAACATGCTTTGATCTTTGTGATCATAACTTTTCCTCATTTTAATGTCGGGTGTGAACTTTTATTAAAACATAAATGCTAGTAAAAGTGTAGTATCCTATACATAAGGGGTTGTAGATATGTTTTATGTTGGAAATGATCATAAGCATTTTATTAACAACAGTATCCCGCAGTGCTGTTTCATTTCTGATTCTCATTAGTCAGAAGGTGCTGCGGATTTTCTTAAACGACAAAAGTGACAGTTTACATGACACAATGGTTTTGCATTTACATTAACAGCGTTTGGCAGGCGCCCTTATTAAGACTTCTACGCAACTGAGCAATTAGGGGTTAAGGGCCTTGCTCAGGGGCCCAGCAGTGGCAACTTGGTGATGCTGATCTTTCAATTAGCAGTCTAACACCTAAACTGCTGTGCTACCACCTCCCACAACAGCAGATGGTGTTGCTGGGAATTGAACCCTGATCTTCCAATTAGCAGTTAAACACCTTTATTACTACTATGGGAATTGTGTTTTAATCAGTTTTTAATGTAAGACATATATGACTAGCACTAAAAATGTGTGTGTGTTTTTTTTTTTACCAATTTTTATTTACTTATCCTAATTTTTATTTTTTTTTCTAATGATAATGATTTCGCATATGCTATTGTTGATGTGATTTGACTCACATGATAAAATAAATAAAGCAAGAATAAGATATCCTGCATTAACATTATCATTTGCTGCAGTCACACTTTTGGGTTTTTTTTCTCTCTCTTAGTTGTGCTGAATCCTCCATTAAAAAAGCCACTGCGTTGTTGGGAAGCTGCATTTCAATTTGACAGCTTTAAATAATAAAGGCTACCACGTTTAAAACCTACATCATTTTCCCCCTTTTATTTATTTTTTGGGGGTGATAATTTTTTAAAGGTCAGTTCTGTAGCTTGTAAAGGTCACAGAACTTTCCTTGCTTAATAAAGTACAATTTCTCTGTAATGCTTTAAGATTTGCTAACTAGCCGAAGCTCTTCTAAATATCAGAGCTTTTTCATTTATTTTAAACATTTTTCGTGTGCTGAAAAACGATCCCTGCTGTTCTGTGGATATATGTGTACTTGTTAAACTGAAAAGATGATAAATCATTCAACAGACAAACAAAGTTTTCAGCAGGGATTTACTTACAGCGGGTTGCCTTTAGATGTACACTCCAGTTTGAAATACTGTCCTTCCTGTGGCACGATTAAAGAGGGGATGATCTCCACCTTAGGTGCATCTGTGATGGAGAAAAACAGTTCAATTGGCAAAATGAGACTTGGGGCAGTAAGGCATATGTAGACCTGGTATATTTCATTTATTTATTATGAGACTGAAATGTTACTCCGGGTAGAAGATAAAAAAAACTATTTACATGAAAATGTATGTATTAAACACATATTAAACTATTATTTTATAGATCTGCACAATATTAAAAAAATGTGATGTGATAGCATGCTAAATAACATGATGTTTGATATGTGATATGATATAAATATGTATATATATATTGTATGAAATTAACCATATGTGTTTGCAGATTTTTCTTCTGAGCATCACTAACACAAATTGTGCTGTTTTGTGTTGTGCAGCAGCTGCAGGTGCCTCGATCTGGCTCATTTTATCAAGATTAGCTTGCTAGGAAAGCTTTGTGGCTTGCATCAGAGCACGCACACGCATATCCCAACTAACATCCGTATGCCAGATATATTTTACTATCCACAACGACCTACTATTTTGACTGATTTAAAGTATTAAACCACTCATTTATTACAGATATGCATATTGTGATAGGCACATTTGCGATATTTCTTTCATTTCGATATATTGTGCAGTCCCAATACACACCAAACACACAGACAAAACTAATCAGCCTTTGATGTTGAAAGATATGCTGCAGATTTGAGAAACAGATGGCCCATCAGTTGCCTAAATCTGTCACTTACTCAGCCAGTCATCTGTCCCAGTACTGTCACGCCCAAACCACCCAATACCCCAAAGGAAAAAAAAATAATGTTCCAGTCTGCTTTAAAAAAACACATTTGCAGTCAATACTACGTTTAACATTGAATTAAAACACCTCCTCGCCATTAACCGTTTCCTTCTCAAACATCCTTGCCAATAATCTTTTCCCTACACATCTTCCCTATTAACCCTTATTGACGCATCAGTGAGCACTTTGGTATAAAATTACAATTACACAGGATCCAAAATGAGAAACCCAAACATCATCCCTCAACAAGAAAGCTCAGAAAAGGATGCATTTCTTTTTTTTAGTTAGCAACATCCTGTCTACCCCAGGCTATAGCACTGCCAACCTATACTAAAATTACAGACAGCATCCAGACCATACGTCTGCCATTACAATCTGGTTTGATGCAGCCTCCTGCAGAGAAAAGAAGCGGCATGGCACTATCAAGAAAATCACAGACTGCAGTCTGTCACCAATTGAAGACCTGGACAAAAAGAGGAGCAGGGAGATCATCAGTGTTCATCTACCTCCCACCCTGCTAATTAGCTTTTCCAAATACTGCTATCAGAAAAGCGATTATTCTGCCCGGTAACACAAACTGCATACCATCGACTCTTCCTTCCAATATCTATTATTGCAGATGCAGATGGGCAGCATTCAGTAACTAGAATCTTACACTTGTATTTTTGATTATTATTATTAATATCCATTATTTCTATTATTCTCAGTTGCAGTAGTAGTAGTAATAATAATAATAATACATAGTACTGTTCATTACATTTTGATGAAATATGAGATGAAGAAAAATATGCACCTAAGTATGTATATCAATCTAAAAGTCTATAATAAATAAATAAATGGATCCAACCACACACACTTGTTATTTGTTTCATGCAAAACATATTTTCTCCTTGAAAGTCTCCGTCTGGTGCAACTGTGCACCTAATTAATTTTTTCAATTCTGCTACTATTAAAACTTGTCTATAAAATATGCTTATCTGAAAGCAGGTCTCATCTAGAAGGCTATAATAAAGCTCAGGAAAGTTGGGAGGCTTTCAGATCATCTCTACCCTGGGGATGGTACTCACAGTAGACCTCCAGCACCTCTGTGACTTGGTGAGGAGTGGAGTTCAGGGCAATGTGCTCCACGCTGCAGGTATATGCAGCTCCATCATCTTTTTGATCCACTTGAAGGTGGATGGTGCTCTTCACTGTGAAAGACCTGCCTGTAGCATTCACCTCCTTCACACCTGAAATAACACACACCAACGAGAGCATCAGATTTTTTCCCCCTGGTTTAAAGCAGTCTTTTTTTAAATCTCAGCTTTACAGACTACATTGATTTTCTTTAGTCTTTATAACAAAGCAGGGACTTGCAAGTCTACAAACCATCTGGGTCCTGGTCTAAAGAATTCACACTTTCCAGAGAGACATTTCAGAAAACATATTAAAAAGTCAGAAAAGAGAGGGCTTAAAGCACTACTGACCATTTCCTCCTCATCAGAGGATGGTAGAAAAGGACACTGATACAGAACTGCAGTCTAGGATTTACACCCGAGACACTTCTATTCACTAACCATGAAAGCCATGGCTCAGCAAAATCATGAACGGATGAGTGCAAACAGTTCCCTGGAGGGTCTTCTCCAAACAGTTCCATGCACAACACTCCAACACTCCAACTCGCCCTCCCTCTCTTTCTCTGTCTTTCTCTCCCTTTCCTGCTCCCTCACACACATATGCAAATCTTCCCTGTCCTTGAAATTGTCATCCAACTCTCGTCTTTGCCATCTAAACAAAATATTGATTTTATTTTTGCCCCCCCCCCCACTCTTGACATGTTTCGCATCTAGAGAAGCGTTCGTAAACAAAAGTCAGCCAAGTTTGGCTCCAAGTGGGCAGCTTGCTGCATGATGCCTTCATGTATCGATTCACCGTCTATCTATAGCGCTTGAAATTGGTTTCTTCAGTTAACCCACCAGCAATTTGTCAAAACACGTTTGTCAATACTTCTTAAAGAGACAGTCTGACATTTTAAAAATGAATCATTTTAATCTACGTGACCACAGACTTATCAAATTCACAATGATGTTCGTTTGCATTAGTGCAGATTTGACTCTTACTCGACTCAGATGAAACACTACTGTCATGATTGCCAGGTGCGTTGCATTGCTGGGCCACCGGAGGGCAACGGAGAGACTTTCTCATTCATTTGTTTTTCGGATCTTATTTTTTAAAAATGTCTGTTTCCGCCCTCACCTCACTACCGCACTTACATCCAGCGCACTATTTTATGCATCAGCGACATAAGTTAGGAACGAGCAAACGATAGGGCAGCAGAAGGTTCACAGACTGCCAGCAAAAAGAAGGCTGCATTAAAAAAAATATCAAGATTCCTAACTAAGGTATAAGTTTATCGCAACAGGTGATACACAAGCTTCACACAAGCCTACTTTGCGGTGACCAGACTAGCTAATGAAGCCATAAAATAATGGCATGAAGATAAAAAACGCTGAAGCCCTTGGATTGTTTTAAAGAAAAAAATGTGGACAAAAACAGCTGAACAATTGAAGGCTACCTTTTCAACAAATGTGTCTGCGGTAAAAGAATCATTTTTAGTTGCGGACCACATTGCTTAAGCCAAGAAGCTCTTTACCTTTGGGGGAGAATTGATTTTGCCTGCCACTAAGGACATTTGCAGTGAACTTTTTGGTGTGGCTGCAGTGAAAAAGGTAGTAAATGTCCCCCTTTCGGCTAGCACTTTAACAAGAAGAAGTGATGAAATAGCGGAGGATGTTAAGGCACAGTTGTTAGAGAGAACAAATGAGTAACAGTGGTAAGAGGTGGCTGAATCTACTGACGTTGACCACAAGGCACTATTGCTTGTTTTTGTGCGATATATTTTTCAAGAGGATGTGCATGAGAATTTATGTGCATTAATTTTGCCTTCCAACACCACAGCTTCAGAAATATTTAAATCCTTAAACGAAAACATATCAGGAAGACTTAAGGCCTGGCCGTTTTGTGTGCGGCTGTGATGACTGGACGGATTTCAGGTCTGACCACACGGATCACGGATCAACTGTCACCTAAGCTAAACAGTTATTTACCACATGAAAGTACATGCCCTTAATTCGCCTCTGTTCTCAGCTCTGTGAAGAGATGGACGCAAAACATAGACTTCTACTCTTGTAAGCTATTGAAGTTAGATAGCTTTTTGGAGGCAAATCACTGGCTGGAGTTTTTGAGACTCCCTGCAGAGATTTCTTCCAGAAAAACAGTCACCACTGATATTTTAGCAACACTGATTGGGTCTTAAAACTTGCTCACCTGTGACTTTTTTAACCTACTCAATGAAGTCAAGCTCTCACTTTAAGGAAAATGACAACTGTTTTCAAGTTGTCAGATAAGGTCACTGCATTCAAAGCCAAACTGGAATTATGGAGACGGAGAGTGAACGCAGGGATTTTCGACATGTTTCACACAGTAGCAGGGATTATAGAAGAGACTGAGGTCGGATTTTCATTCTCCCAGTTGGTGCATGACCACCTGTCGCAGCTTTCGAAAGAGTTTAAGCATTACTTCCCAATTACAAAAGACCCCAGGACTGGAGAGGAATAGATCCGCAACCCATTTGTAAACAAGCCGTGTCAGTCAACCCTATCCCTACTTGAAGAGGAACAACTCGTTGCAAATGACGATGGCCTTCGATTCATGTTTGAGACAAATGCATACCTCCTTGATTTCTGGATTAAAGTCAAAGCAGAATATTCTGATATCTCCACAAAAGCACTGTAAGACACTTTCTCCGTTTCCAACCTCGTATATTTGTGAGGCAGGATTTTCTGCCGCGACAGCTACCAAAATAAGACTGCGGAGTAGGCTGGATATACAGAACACAATACCAGTGTCACTGTCTCTCATCACTCCAAGATGGGACTATTTAGTTGCAGGGAAACAAGCCCAGGGTTAATATTATAGTTAATATTATAGTGTAGCGTATTATAGTATAATTATTGTAATTGCCTATTGTAAGTGTAATCGTTGCATTCGGATTACCATACTATGAACTATGAAAGTTTTTTTTTTACTGGAAATCCCATGCCTTTACCTGGTCCGTGGTACAAAAAAGATTGGGGACCGCTGTCATAGACCATTTGCTCTGTGTTTGTTTATGTTGTCTGTGTCTTGTCATGTGATGTCCCTCTATTGGCCTTCAGTTCTGTCTTGTCATTAGTTTATTTTGGTTATGTGTCCCCCATGTTGTTTAGGTGTTTCCTGTTTAGCTGATTGTTTCCCCCCTATTAGTTTGGTTATATATACCCATGTGTTTCAGTTTGTCTTGGTCTTGCTTTGTCAGAAATGAAGACTTGGATCTTTACTAAACAAATCAGAGGTTATTAAGGCAAAAAAAAACTTACATGATAAAAAAAAACAAGCTTAAAAGTAAAGTTTTCATGCCAGATAAATGGACTAGCATTACTCTAAACCAGGGGGCGGCAACCTGCGACTCCGGAGCCGCCTGTGGCGTTTTCATTCTACAGCTGTGGCTCCCTGTGGCTTTGGAAAAAAAATAATGCGAATAAATAATGAGTATTAAATGTAAATTTATTTTATTTAGGTTCAACGATGATCTTGTAATATAATAAAATGTCTTCAAAACTGCAACATGACTGCAACGTGTTCTGGCGCAACCACAACAGCTTGAGGTTTTTGACACTGGATGCAACAAAGTGGCCCCTACAAAGAGTTCGCACAATTTTTAGAAATTGTACAGGAAATTAATCCATTTACTGTCCAGGATTTGTCATGTTCTGTTGTTCCGCATCCAGTTTAGGCAATAGCAGTGATTTTACTAGGCTTTATTGTTGCGCCTTGCTGCACTGAGCCGCTTATGTTTGTTGTAGTAGTAAAATGTTATGTTGTACTAGTAGTAAAATTTTCCCCTTTGTATACATACTGTATTCTTACAGGCACAATTTCAGCTATACAGTGTATTTCCCCTTCAAAAATTGTTCTGAAGAAATTTTATGTTTATTGTCCCCCGCAAATGTTAGACAAAATACGCCCCTGGTCACAACCGCCGATATGCGACACCCACCGGCATGAAATCCCTGACACTTATATGAACATGAAACACTATGCATTTGGAATCCTGTCGATCGAGATCCACATTCATTCTCCATTCAGATCCACATACATTCTCCAATATCAACTATATAAAAACAGGTGACAGCTTACAATCCTGTGTGAAAATGAAGATGACATCTTATAGCCCTGAGGTTCAGAAGCAAAAAATCACATTAACCAAGTAAAATGAATATTTTAATGACTATTATTTTATAATAAATTTTTCACATTGTTCGGTTTAATAGTCCTTTTCATATTTGGGTTGACAGCTGACTGTGTGCTCTGGTGCACATGATAAAAAGGTAACAGCACACAGGAGCAGACTGAATTTTGGTTTAAATACAAGCATGACTTTAAAAACATTAATAATTTTATGAGAAAGTATATTTCATCCCAACATTCAAAACGTTCATTGATTTTAAAAATGCAAGACAAGTTTTTATACTTAGTATTTAGGAAAAAGGATATATGCAGTGTTATCTTTATTTTAGATAGTCCTGATAGCCTATTTTCTGTGGGAAACTGGCCCAAATGGCTGTTTGAGTATTAAAGGTTGCCCACCCCTGGCCTAGACAGCACGATACAAGGAATACAGTATCACATGTGTTAGTATGAAAAATGTTTCCTCTAATTTATGGGATCACTTGCATTTATTTATTTTTTCACAAAGGTGGAAATTCACAGCAGTATGTGCCACTAAGAATAAAGGCTTCATCTAACGTTATTATAAAAACATGGTTATCCTGTGACGACTACAAACCTGTATAAAGTGCAGTTTTTATTATAATATACACAATATCCAGAATGAAATTCTCTAATTTACCAGAAGGTAAATTATGAGTGAAAAAACTCTTCAAACATTTTTTAAAATATGTCAAGATATTTACTTAAGTAAAGCTTCGCCGAAAGTTACAATGTGAATTTTCTCTATTTTTTCGCCTTTTAATATAGTCGCTTCAGTATAAACACTTTAAATGTTAGCAAGCTGTTTATTCTTGGTAGGTGCAGCGAGTGATTATGTAGAAGAGATTTCAACTGAAACTCGAGTATAACACTGACTAAAAGCAGAGTGATCTGTCGAAAAACTATTCAAAAAGTCTTTACAGAGTCTGTAAAGTGCAACTTTATTTAGTAATAATTGAGTTTACTCAGTTATATAGCTTCCTCAGACCACGTGTAAAACACGAACCGGACAAAACTTAATTTTTAAATCTGTTAATCCTTTAAAAAATTGTTATGCTGTTTTCATCCATCAATGATTTCATGCAGCAGTCCTAAACAGGGTCAGAGCAACCTGGACTTTATTTTAGGAGACTCTGGGCCCAATGCAAATGACATACCAATATACCACCAATCCATTGCGGTTGCACAAAACAAGCAAACGCCACACACCTCTAAACCCTTAGGGGCAAACCCTTATCCCAAAGCTGTATGGCAAATGAGCTAAACACTTAGTCCCTGTTTCTTCAAACCCTGACATACTGATATACACTTTTATGCATCGTCTAAAAAATTTTTCCAATCAAAATTATATTTAGATTTAGTTCACAGCATCGTACAAGTTAATATGTATTTATTTTTATGCTGTGCTGCTTATAGTATGTACATTAAACTGTCTAAAACACAATTCTGCACCTCACCTATGGAAAATATGCCTCACACTTTCTATTCGAGGATATTTGACGTCCTCCAATGTGTCCTTCATTATATCATCACCACCTACTTTTATACCAGTTACACCAGATAACAGAATAAAAGAAGGAATATAAAAAAGAATGAGAGACAGTGAGAGAAGGAGAGTAAGAGAGAGAGAGAGAAAAAGAGAGAGAGAGAGGGAGAGGTTTACAGTGTCTCGATGACTTATTCCATGGAGCTGTTTTAATTAAATATAGGCATAATACCTTGCAGGACTGTCTTGTATAATGAGCAAGGTAAAACTGGAACAACTAAAATTAGCATACAGGAAATGCTTATCTAATTGTGTACTTCTCCCACTGGGAAACAAAAAAGTTTCTAAATTTGCTTACATATACAGCATCGCAAGTTTAAAAAGTATCCTAAAAGTTCTACGAATAGTTTTTTCCAACTTAAAGTACTCCAGCCTTATTTTGGCTTTGATGGTAAAGAGCAAATCCACTTCATTACACTAGATTAACATTTACATTTGCCTCAATTAGCAGACGCCCTCATCCAGAACGAGATACAAAAAGTATCATTGAACAGATCAATACCAGAAAATCTAGAACACAAAGTGTAGCAATCCAAAAGCTGTTGGAAAAAAAAACCAATATCAAAAATAAGAACAACTTTTTAACGTCTAGTGCAAAATATTTATGGGATCACAGATTCTTTTAAATTCTAGTGAGTGACATAAAGGCAGGACGTGACACTGCGCTGCAGCGTAATGATAGTATTTTACTGCATGCTACATGAACACCATTTCTGAGCCAGGAGCATTTATCTCAGTCTCAAGCCATCAGTTACTCATGCTTCATCAACCATTCGCCTGCTTAAATCTTTAGTGAAATGCATGGACCATATTTTGTCATCTCTGTATTGATTTAATGCATGCGCCTATTGAAGCAAAAATAATTCCTATCCAGTGCCTTTAGTGTAACGCTCTAAAATTCGGTTGTAATTTGACTCATAAATTCACCTGAGTGAATCAAATTTTACCTTGAACTTGTAAATCACACACGCAGTCCTGGAATATATATATATACACACTGGGTTTCCTTCTTTACTAAGACACCTAATTTATTATTTAGTTTTAATTTGCGTGTGTGTATGCAATTATCAGGAGAGCTTGGGTGATTAACATTATGCATTAATGAGTTAACATGAAACATACAAGGCAGTTCGATTCCTAGCATTGGCTGGTCAGGAGATGATGTAGGGAACACGAAGTTGGATGCAAGCGGAATACAAACGAAAATACAAATACAAAGAAAAAACAAAACACTTTTTCATAAAAAAAAAAAAAAAAACACAGCTGGAACACAGAAAAAGAACAAACAAGGTACTAGCTTTTAGCATCAAAGGAAATGTAGACATGGACCAAACATGGAGGACCAAACATGGAGGCCGAAACATAGAAGAAGAATATGCCATACACAACACAAGACAAAACAAAACCCGACTGAAACACAGGGGGAATATATACACAAACTAACAAGGAGAACGAACAACACCTAACACAATGACAAGACCAGGGAAAATACTAAGACTAAACACATGACAAAAATAACATAAACACACACAGAGCACATGGCAGATGTAAACAAAAAGACATAAGTCCCAGGGTAGCCCTCTGGTGGCCTGGTGTGGTCAACTTTAACCTATACACTACCAAATTGCCCATGTGGGGCCCTGGTGCGAGGCCCTTAACCTATAACAGCTGAGGATAAATGTTAGTTGCTTAGAATAAGCGACAAGCATGCCACATATGTAAATGTAATAATCCCAGTGGAAAGCAAACTGAAACCCAAAAATATTTCCTAGCCTAGCCTGTCTGGTCTGTTCCTACCTAAGAGCTATTTTAATGGCGCAATGGGGAGCTACACAATATCATGTTAAATGTGTAAGATGTGACACTTTGGTGATGGTATTACCCTAGCAATGCTGTTTAATAATCACTACGGTAAGAATACTGCAAAATATTCTGTAAACGTATTCGTTTCTGCATTGTACTTTAGAAGACTGTTACACAGATAACGAGTTCTGGCTGGTATAATACACCCACAATGCACTTTGATGTCGGAGAACAATCAGTAGGTGATCATTTTAGTGACAGTTGCATACCATGCGATTTTGTGCTGCTTCTGCCCTTATGCCTTATTGTCAAGTACTAAACCCCAAACCCCAAGTTTCACCAACTGGCCTGTCAGAAGTAATTGCTATTTTTTGTGGATATTGAAGTCATTCAAGTGAATAAATGTCAACCCTTTTTTTTGTTCACTGCTCCCTCCGGACCAAGACTGGTGTGAAAATGTAAAGCACGCTGTGTGTCAAATAGGGCTAAATTGTCAGTGATCGTTTATATACCTTGCACCTCTTTATCATTTCGAAACCATCGGATGTCTGCGGCTGGTTTGCTTCCAGATGTTGTGCAGGTGAGCGTGACATCCTCTCCCTCCACAGCAGGTCTTGTAAAACCACTGATTTCAGGTTTTTCTGGCACTCCTGAAACAAAATAATATTATGAAGTGTTTATCCTTTCATATTCTACCTACTTCTCTGAAGAATCCAGTGTTCCTTGAGTTCTAAATAAAGTTAAAAACTTCCTGTTTATCAGATTATATACATGCACTGTGTTCTTGTAAAGGTTAACCTACTGTGTTCTTGCCAACATTAGTGTTTATGTATGTTCCGGGCAATGTATACTGCCACTGCTATTCCTGTGTATTAACTGTTGCCCATATTCTTGTCTACAGTTTGGATTTCTTAATCATCCTTGACTTCTGCTCATTTAGCATAACCAGTTAATCACATGTACCCTAAACAATGCGTTTTAAACATATAAAAGAAGTCCCTTCGATAGCATGATAATATTTATTTTTGAGGCTGTATGACATTTATTTTAAAGAAACCCAAAAAAACTGATGATCAAACATTTAAAACAAGTATAATGTGTTTACAGCAATTGAATTTCTCCATGAAATTGCTTGCAGGAATTTACTGTAGGCAATTTTCCACGAAAATAGATCTGCTAATAGAACAGGTACCCAGACAACTGGCTCCATCTAATAACATAAAATATCTTTTATTATTCTCTTATATCTTTCCTGCCCACTGCCAAGGAGATGCTTCTATTAAGTGCCTTTAAGTTCTATCAAAGCCAGCTTGACTTCACTGAAGCATACTGATGAAAGGAATATGATCTATGGCAACATTTACCCAGAACAGTAAGGAAGGCCTTGGAGGTCTTGATAGGCATGGTAAAGAGTGAACATGTGTATTGTCCCTCGTCTGAAAGCGTAACTTCACTGATGCTGATAGTAAGCTCCTTCCATGAGGCTCGAACCAGCTCAATCCGGTTATCCCTCAGTGCTACAATAAACAGACACACACACACACACACACAAAAACAGTCAATGTCAAAATCAGTCAGTACGGTGTCTCCAGAACAGGGTAATGCTATGAACAGTCTAAAAATGGTGTTAAAACATTGGCTAGATATTAAGCTGAACGAGGATTAGCATTACTGTGATCTGTTTTATTAGTAGTAACAGACTGTTACCGTAGGTCACCCAACCTCATATCTTTTAATGGTCCAAAAATTGCTAGTGCCCCTGCATACATATAATGTTATAGTTCAAAAATTGGATACGGTAGGGGTGGGCTGTATGACCAAAATTCAATTCCATGGTATGATTAATTTTATTTCACAGTGATACTTTGTTTCACAATATAGATATTTTAGTATTAGGTAGTTATTCAATAAAATCAACAAAAAGGGCCTTTATATAATAAAAAACTTAAAAAATTCCAGAAATGACAAAGACTTTTATATAGACACTTTAGACACAAAGACACCTTATATTCAGGACTTTTTTATTTCTAATTTGACCTTGATAAATATAATAAATGAAATACGAACTTGCATTAACCTTACTATGACAACAAATTCCACTGTATGTCATGTTTCACAGTTGTGTGGACAATTTTAATTTTAAAAAACTTTTCTTAATTAACATTTTTTACAATGAAATAACAGGGGAAAATCCTAAATATGAAAATATAAATACAGTGAGGGAAAAATAATTTGATCCCGTACTTATTTTGTTTTGAGAAAGCAATGATAATAATTTTAATGTTAGGTTTATTCCAACAGTGTGAGAGACAGAAAAACAACAAAAAACATCCACAAAAAATGCGTTTCAAAAAAGTTATAAATTGATTTGCATTTTAATGAGTGACATTATTATTTGATCACCTATCAAGTGGCAAGATTTCTGGCTGAATAAAAGACACCTGTCCGCAGAATGTATTAATCAATCAGATTCCAAACTCTCTAGGCCAAGACTAAAAAGCTGCCCAAGGATGTCCAGGAGAAGATGTAGACCGACACAAGACCATCGCCAAGCATCTCGGTGAGAATGTGAAAACAGTTGGTGCAATTATTCGGAAATGGAAGAAACACAATATAAGTGTCAGTCTCTCCCGGTCTGGGTCTCCGTGCAAGATTTTACCTAATCGAGTTTCAATGATCATAAAAATGGCAAGAAATCAGCCCAGAACTACACGGAGGGATCTTGTCAATGATATCAATGCAGCTGTGACTATAGTCACCAAGAAAACAATTTGTAACACACTGCACTGTTAAGGACTGAAATTTTGCAGTTTGCCAATGAACATCTGAATGATTCAGAGGCATTAACTCCACCCACCATGTTTGGAGGAGGAGAAATGCTGCTTATGACCCCAAGAACACCATCCTCACCATGAAACATGGAAACATTATGCTTTGGGGATGTTTTGCTGCTAAGGGAAAAAGACTTCACTGCATTAAAGGGACGATGGATGAGGCCATGTACCATTAAATCTTGGTTCCCTCAGCCAGGGCGTTAAAAATGAGTATTTCAGCATGACAATGACGCACAATACACAGCCAAAGTAACAAAGGAGAGGCTTCAATAAGAAGCACACCGGCCAGTATCCAGACCTTAATCCCATAGAAAATCTATGGAGGGTTTGAGTTTCTAAATGTCAGACTCGAAATCTTAATGATTTGGAGAGGATCTGCAAATAAGATTGGGACAAAATCTCTTCTGAGATGTGTGCAAACCTGGTGGCCAACTGCAAGCAATGTCTAACCTCTGTGATTGCCAACAAGGGTTTTGCCACCAACTACTAGGTCTTGTCTTGTGAGGGGGTCAAATAGTTATTTTACTCATTAAAATGCAAATCAATTGATAACTTTTTAAAATGTTTTTATTTTTTTTATTTTTTGTTGTTATTCTGTCTTTTACTGTTGAAATAAACCTAACATTTAGAATTATATTCTGATCATTTCTTTGTCAGTGAACGAATATACAAAATCAGCAGAGGACCAAATATTTTTTATTCATTATATGTAAATCCACATGTCTATGTTTTTGACAATCCCAGCCTTCCTCTCAGTCTCACATGCAGCATCTTCAGCCTTGTGGTGTACACAGAATGTTATACACAGAATTAAAAAAAAATATATTACACTTGACGATTTATTCCACATTAATGATATATATACAGTTATACCGCACTGCCCTAGAATACAGTATTTCCAATCGTTGCATAATTTTCAGATAAAAAAAACCTTAAAGTTTCCTCCAGGCATCTTTTCATCAGGACTGCTTAGTTGGAACTCATCCACATTTCAGTTTTTGCAATTTAGTCATTGTGAATATAACAGCACATAGTCTCGAGGGCCCTCCGAGGCTGAGGAATCCTACCGAGACTAAAAAAAGGATCAGCTGGATCCTCACTCGCGCTCAAACACATTATCATGTGCTTGTATAGTCTGCAGTTCAGAATTAAGAGCTCTTATTTCGATAACCTATAATTTTGTATAACCTCATTTCAGCTCCCTGTTGTGTCCAACAACTCTTTAGATTTGATCCTATTAAATGCACTGAATTTACAGACACAGCTTTGTTTAATTGCGACTTACTCTTTTATGCCGTTCAGACATTCTAGTGCTAAGGATATCTGTTCAGAGATGATGTCTTTCTGTGTATGTTTGTGCAAATCCTTAAATAATCATTAATGCTCTATCTCGAAACACAACATAGCTGCATTTAAAACAGCTTTCTAAGGGATGAATCTGAGGGATGAGTCTGCTTGGATACTGCCTAAGAATAGGGGGTTGTGTGTGAGATGGCAAGTGCTGGAGGGGGTTTTGGAAGTAAAGGGAGCCTGGGCGGATAAAGGCGAGAAGCAAGGTGATCAGGTGTGTGTGAGCTCAGCACAAAAGCCCAGGGATACCAAAACAGAGCCCATCAAAGCCTTGGAGCAGATGACACACTTCCACTGGCCCACATCTTCCTATCTTTCACCGACACAGAGAGACAAGGAGACAGATGAGAGAGAAGCACCCCATGTTTTTGCCAGTATCACACAAACACATTCATACACACAGAACAGAAAATTAATGATAAGTCTACCTAAGGCTTAAGTTGCTGTTGGTGTTGCTGGTAAAAGATAGCAGCTAAAGGTGGAGGATAGCAGAGAAGAAATAAAACAAAGAAAACAAAGAACGCGTAAGTGATTAAGAAGCTGGTCTAGGACTTAATGATGTTGGATGGAAAAGTGCTTTTGGTAACAATAATTTGTTCAGAATTTTGTCGGAATTCTATGTATCGCCCAAAGATGGCGCAATATATGCCCAATCATATGCTGTGTCTTGTTTTGACACAATGGGGTTAAGCTTAGATCATTACTGTAAATCCACTGATAAGGTACATATACAAAGGGTTTGAATAGCCCTAAAGACAACTGTTATCAATTCCCTCCAGTATAACCAGAGCCGGAAAAACATTCCTCCCACAACAAGGATTGAAACAACCAGACTTAGCTGCGATCTGTCATAATCTCAGTGAAATGCCAGCACCCGAAAAAGCTCTTTTTTTTTTACAGAGCTTAAAGAAGTCAAAGTGATGAAACGGTTGGCATCAGGCATGCTTCTGATTTCCTCTGTGCCATTTACTGCATTGAAAGAACATCATAAATCCAGGCAGCTGACCTTGTGTACTCTACCTCTGTTTCGCTGCGGATGAAGGTCTCAGTATTCTCTAATCTAAGAGACGGATACGTCCAGCATGGCTAAAACAAAAACTGCTTGATGCTGCACATAAAAAACTAGGATTTGTTTTCTAATCAAAATGTATTTTTTAAAATATATGTTGTATCTGTAAAGTTCAGAAAAATCGATTTTTAAAATGGAAAATTCATTTAATTTCAAAGTAAATTGCAGACTCAATACCTTTAATTTAGGATCAATTTTGATCAATGCACATATAAACAGAAGCTCAACCAGATTTGATTCATTTTACAGAAATTAAATCATTATGTCATGAACTCATACAATAAGTAGGCATTTTTAATTTCATTCATTAATATATATATTATATATATATATATATATATATATATATATATATATATATATATATATATAATATATATAGTTAAACCATGTCACTTTCTTTAGTAATGTGGTTAATGTGTTACATGTTATATGTACATATAATGCCGACATATACAGTTTGTTTAGTATGCATTTTGTTCAGTATATTTTTGTTCAGTATACAGTTTAATCAGTATACAGTTTGTTCAGTATGCAGTTTTTTTAGTATATATTTGTTCAGTGTACAGTTCGTTCAGTATACAGTTTGTTTAGCATACAATTTGTTCAGAATATGGTTTGTTTAGTATAAAGTTTAATCAGTATGCAGTTTGTTCAGTATAAAGTTGGTTCATTATAGTTTGTTCAGTATAGAGGTTTGTTGAGTATACAGTTTGTTTAGTATAGAGTTTGTTCAGTATAGAGTTTGTTGAGTATACAGTTTGTTTAGTATAGAGTTTGTTCAGTATAGAGTTTGTTGAGTATACAGTTTGTTTGTATAGAGTTGTTCAGTATAGAGTTTGTTCAGTAAATAGAGTTTGATTCAGTTGTTTAGTATAGAGTTTGTTTATATGAGTTGTTCAGTATAGAGTTTGTTGAGTATACAGTTTGTTTAGTATAGTTTTGAGTATAGAGGTGTTCAGTATAGAGTTTGTTACAGTTTGTCAGTATAGAGTTTCCAGTTGGTTTAGTATAGGGTTTGGTTCAGTATAAAGTTTGGTTCAGTATAGTTATATAGAGTTTGTTTAGTATAGAGTTTGTTCAGTATAGAGTTTGTTGAGTATACAGTTACAGTTCAGTAAGAGTGTTCAGTATAGAGTTTGTTCAGTATAGAGTTTGTTTAGTATAGGGTTTGTTGAGTATACAGTTTGTTTCAGTATAGAGTTTGTTCAGTATCGTATAGAGTTTGTTCAGTTTTTAGTATACAGTTTGTTCAGTATAGAAGTTTGTTCAGTATAGAGTTTTGTTAGTATACAGTTTGTTCAGTATAGAGTTTGTTCAGTTATAGAGTTTGTTCAGTATAGAGTTTTGTTTAGTATAAGAGTTTGTTCAGTATAGAGTTTGTTGAGTATACAGTTTGTTTAGTATAGAGTTTGTTCAGTATAGAGTTTGTTCAGTATAGCAGTATAGAGTTTGTTCAGTATAGAGTTTGTTTAGTATAGAGTTTGTTTAGTATACAGTTTGTTTAGTATAGTTTGTTCAGTATAGAGTTTTGTTAGTATACAGTTTGTTTTAGTATAGAGTTTGTTCAGTATAGAGTTTTGTTCAGTATAGAGTTTGTTCAGTATAGAGTTGTTCAGTTGAGAGTTTGTTGAGTATAGTTTGTTCAGTTTGTTCAGTATAGAGTTTGTTCAGTATAGAGTGTTCAGTATTAGTATCAGTTTGTTTCAGTATAGAGTTTGTTTAGTATAGAGTTTGTTCAGTATAGAGTTTGTTGAGTATAGAGTTTGTTCAGTATAGAGTTGTTAGTTAGAGTTCAGTATAGAGTTGTTCAGTATAGAGTTTGTTTAGTATAGAGTTTGTTCAGTATAGATGTTTGTTCAGTATACAGTTTGTTTAGTATAGTTATAGTTTGGTCAGTTGTTCAGTATAGAGTTTGTTTCAGTATAGAGTGTGTAGTTGTTTCAGTATACAGTTTCAGTATAGAGTTTTGTTCAGTATAGAGTTTGTTCAGTATAGAGTTTGGTTTAGTATAGGGTTTGTTCAGTATAGAGTTTGTTTGTTCAGTATAGGGTTTGTTTCAGTAAAGGTTTGTTCAGTATAATAGAGTTTGTTCAGTATATAAGAGTTTGTTCAGTATAGAGTTTGTCCAGTTGAGTATCAGAGTTTTCAGTATAGAGTTTGTTCAGTATAGAGTTTGTTTAGTATAGAGTTTGTTCAGTATAGAGTTTGTTTAGTATAGGGTTTGTTCAGTATAGAGTTTGTTTAGTATAGAGTTTGTTTAGTATAGAGTTTGTTCAGTATAGAGTTTGTTTAGTATAGAGTTTGTTTAGTATAGAGTTTGTTTAGTATAGAGTTTGTTCAGTATAGAGTTTGTTGTTTGAGTACTACAGTTATTTGTTTAGTATAGTTCAGTTTGTTCAGTATAGAGAGTTTGTTTAGTATAGAGTTTGTTTAGTATAGAGTTTGTTTAGTATAGAGTTTGTTTAGTATAGAGTTTGTTTAGTATAGAGTTTGTTTAGTATAGAGTTTGTTTAGTATCGAGTTAGTTGTAGTATAGTTTGGTTATAGTTTGTTCAGTATAGAGTTTTTGTTCAGTTAGAGTTTGTATAGAGTTTAGTAGTATAGTATAGAGTTTGTTCAGTATAGAGTATAGAGTTGTTTAGTATAGAGTTTGTTTAGTATAGGGTTTGTTTAGTATAGAGTTTGTTCAGTATAGAGTTTGTTCAGTATAGAGTTTGTTCAGTATACAGTTTGTTCCAGCTCATACATTAAATGGAGATTAAATCCAAATCTAAAATCTGCAGTGAAGAGAGTAAAGAATAAATCTATTATAGGAATATCATTCTCTGAATATCATTTTCTTACGTACTGAACATTTTTC